>CAXKVI010000006.1:25528372-25656372 GCA_964058755.1 Campiglossa producta | reverse complement strand
AAACATTCCCAGCAGGGAAGACTGGGAGAACATAGATCGGTGTCCCGCTACTAATGGCGGCACTTTTATATACACCGACGGCTCGAAGTTAGACGGCAGAGTCGGAGGAGGGGTTTACTCAAGGGATTTGGACCTAGAACTCTCCTTAAGACTACCTGATCACTGCAGCGTCTTCCAGGCTGAAGTTTCTGCAATCATGGACGCCGTGACTTGGATAGGTGAACGCACCATCGGACAGGATATCTGTATTTTCAGCGACAGCCAAGCGGCCATCAAATCCCTTGGCTCTTACTCGTTCAACTCTGAACTGACGCTCAGCTGTCGTCGATCTCTTCAAGAGATGGCCCAACAGAACCGTGTGAACCTCACATGGGTCCCGGGACACAGGGACATTGAGGGAAACTGTAGGGCAGACGAACTTGCCAGGCAGGGCACGACCAAGCAGATTCTTCAAGATAAAGAGCGCATAGGTATGCCGTTTGCCACGTGCAAGCTAATGCTGAAGGAGCATACACTCCGCGAAGCCAACGAAAGATGGCTACAAGCCCCAGGGTGCCGGATATCCAAGCAAACCTGGCCAAAATGCGATCTTAAAAGATCTAGACACATATACGCCCTAAAAAGGAAGGAAATCTCCATATTAATAGGTGTTTTAACCGGGCACTGCCTTATTGGTAGGCACGCAGCAAGGCTAGGCGTTCCCTACCGACGATGCGGCAGGAGTTGCAAAGAGGATGAGGAAGAGGAAACGGTGGAGCACCTCATCTGCAACTGCCCGGCCTTAAGCGGAGCGAGAAGGCGCTCTCTGGGAGTTCCCTTCCTGGTTAGCTTAAGCCAGGTCGCGGAGCTAGACATAAAGGACTTGATGGCCTTCATCAAGTTATCAAAATGGTTCGAGGAGGGGTAGCGGTGTCGGTTAGGAGTGTCAGTCCCGGGTTTCGGCTATATGGAGAGTCCCGACAGCACTGGGATTTTCCATATGTCCGGGCCCCGGGACTGACTTTCCTAGTGTTTGGTGGTATCACAACGGGCCTTTTATTACTGGCCTAGGTGTGCCTTTGCGGCAGCCACTTCTACCTACCTAGCTACTTTGAAAATAAATTTATATTGGTTTAGGAGATCCATCAGCAGAGACCCTTAAGCGAACTACTCACCTGCCAAGAAATATCAAACTCCATATAAAAAAACGTCCAAGAAATGGTCAAGAACTGTTTTCACACGTCAAATTTTCTTAAGCCAATATTCAACAATATTCAACTCATAAGAAAAAATACTACAATTTTCGATGGTTGGCAACGCCGGTTTGCCTCAAGAAATAAATATGCTCGTATATATTTCTTGAGGTAAGTAAATGTGCAGATTCACGGCAATGATGAGTATATACTTCGCTGCACATGTTTTATACATTTTTGTAATAGTACTCTGCAATAAAATGAAAAATACCGTAAACGTCAAAATTTCCTGACCAGGCATAAGAAATATATGCTCGTTTTTTTTCTTTTTTTTCTTGAGGCATTTCTTGGCAGGTGGGTAGCCCGCTTTAGTATGAATATAACAAAGCAAAATGTTGAGGTATTAGAAGCTAAAGGTCAGGACTAGAGTCCATAACACATTCGTATTTTTATCTCTTGAGAAACATGTCTGTTTTAGTGCCTGAAAACACGATTTTTGAAAACTTACAAATTCCGAGATAATAATTTACCTATAAGGAGTGAGTTTTTTGGCCGATGAATGGGTTAGTTTCTTCTAGGATAAGTACCCTTACTTTCTGAACAAAATTGAATGGCTACTTAAAACAGTGAAGACGCCAGAGCCAGCTAAATTTTACAAAAAAAGGATAAAAATGATGAATTTTAACTTCCATTATTATTATTTACTTTTGAACAAACTACTCTCTTTTTCCATTAAACGCCGTATCGAATGAAAGGATATCTGTAAGCCAAAAAACGACGTTTTTCAAACTTTGAAATTCGACCAGTCCGAAACCAGTGGTTATAAAAATTAAATGTGTGTAAATTTGATCCGTAAGGACCCTAAAGAAGTGTCCCTCAAAGTTTTAGCGAAATCCGAGACTAGCCAACTTTTTGTTTTTGCTAGTTTATGGTTAAAGGAGTCCTCGACGGAAATTTTTTTATGAGGAATATTTTTCCCGAAGGTGTCGTAAAGATATTGTTAACAGTAGACTCAGGGGAGAAATTTTTTCGAGAAATTTTACAAAAACCCAAGAAAAAATGACATAACCATGAATCGCAACGGGACAATGTCTAGGAGGAAAATGTTAGTCTTTTTATTGCCAACAACCTTCCCCTAGACACCGAAGCTGTAGCTCTTCAAGTTTATGTGATTATGGTACAAATACCCAATATGACCCCCTTAACCTTTAAGTGCAAATTAAAAAAAACTCAGACGAGCTGGACTATAAGTTTGTTCGGCAAAAATGATCTATGCGATGCCGCCTTTCAGAAAAGTACCATGGTGACTCTGTTGCAAAATGGCTGTTGTACAGTGTAATTAGTGCAATTCTAAACAATTTTTTATATTGCGGATTTTCTCACTCGCTTGGTTCACAGTGAAAAATTATTTAGAATTGCTTTCATTCATTTAAAATCGCGAATAATTTACTATCACATAAAACAATAAACAAAGCGACAGTACGTACCACTGTGCCGCAAGTGCCTTTTCGCTCTCATCAGAAGAGTGTAACAATATATGTGAAGAGCGTAATACCCGCACGGGCTAGGTTTGCCGACCAATGCATTACTTACATCAGTGAATCCTGGAGGAAGCAATTGGAAGCTCGGTAGAATATCTTCGTTTTTTAAAAATCTTTCCGTTAAGTTTTCAAGCAATGAATCGATGCATGGTAGGAATATTGCGATTCTGAAATACGCTTCACTCGACGTTGTTTCCGCGTTAGCTCGGTTTCTTTGACGCGGTACCACTCTTGGAGCACGGATTTCACCGTCAAAAAAGTCTTCAGCAATTTTTTATGAGGAAAACTAAGATTTGCCCGAAGAAATCATCAGCAGATTGTCTAATTTCGCGCAAAGACTGTATTACTTCTTTCGTGCGGTTTATAGCAGAGATAAAGTCTAAAGATTTTTTTGGAGAAACACCGATAGTGGAAGAGTCAAACTAAGCAGTTTTTCAGATACCAAAAGACTTACGATAAAGTCCCTTTTTTTAATTGCAGCAAAAAGAGCAGATGCTGTTGCAGATATCGACCACGTTTCGCCAACTACTTCCTCAAGACTGATACCAATGCATTCAAAAAGTTCCACGGATCTGATTATGCTATCATGTATGTCAAAGAATCTTGTTTCCCCAAACCGAAGGAGTCGCTTTTTTTACTCTCGGGAGCATACTTTTTGACGTTTTTGTGAAAGATCTTGCTTACGTTTGGAGTGTTTCTGAATACATATATAATTTGACCAACAACTCCACGACAGTTACGGATGGAAGGGATCGTCATTGCACTTGAAACAGCTCGATTTTTTTAAGCAAAAAAAAATCTTCTCTTAGAACTGGCTTGGATGGGTCTTTCGTGAAATCGACATACCGTAGACATAGTGATAATTGATCAGTGCCCGAAACATCTATCGTTTCATTTGCGAGTAGACTTAAATAGTTCGTACTGTGAACTTTATTCATTATCTACGCGCTGCAGGAACCAGACAAGCCGACATATGTTTCGATGATACTGGAATTACATCTCTTCATGGACTTTTCTTCCCGGCATTGTGAGAGTCGAACTCACAACACTGTAGTGTCTTGTATGCTAGAAGGTCTAATACCTTAGGCCACTACCCAGCTTGAAGGTAAACCCTTCCATGTCCAGTGTCCATTTATGCATATATTTCTACTTCCATATAGAACATTTTCTTTAATTTCAATGCTAACTTATATGAAAGATTTGCGAATTTTAGGACTTGGTGTGAAACCTATGAAAGAATTTTCCATGCTTAATGAAGCACGAATATTTTTCCATTTATAACATTTAAACTCTTTGTTGCTTTTGACTTGTAGTCTATTGCTGTAATTTACCTACGCGCTGCAGAAACCTGGGTAGTGGCCTAAGGTGGTAGACCTTCTAGCATACAAGTCACTACAGTGTTGTGAGTTCGACTCTCACAATGCCGGGAAGAAAAGTCCATGAAGAGATGTAATTCCAGTATCATCGAAACATATGTCGGCTTGTCTGGTTCCTGCAGCGCGTAGGTAAATTTTTCTCAAAAACACATTTTCATAGCCATGTTCAGTTATTCATTTAGGTTGGAAACTTCTGTTGCCTGATTTTTCTACTGTAACAGGAAACTTGTGGGGCAGTTTCGGTAGAGGGAGCGACGTGAGTATTTTTTTTTTTTTTGAAATATCATCCAGCAAATTGCGATTTGCTTAGCATTCCATACAGTCTAAACAATTTGTTGGTGGCTGCCATAGTTCAATTCTTCTGATTTTCCATCATATGCAAAACAGAATCATAATAGAAGCTTAGTTGTAGTAAAAACTTGACCAAATAATTTAAGTTTACATTTTATTTAAAACAAACTACTTACTTGTATCGTTATAAATTGGTGCAGAATATTTTGATCCCGATTAAACGCCGCTTTCAACAATATGGTCACTGGTGTCATTATTCATACATTTGTCAATATTCCCTTCTGAAATAGGGACACGGATGAACAGCGTACATGCAATTTATGTATACAAATTCTCGTATTCACGGGAAATCTATATATATAAAAATTTAGCCGTTTTTCGCGTTGTAATGAACTTTACGGAGAATGGCTGAACCGATTTTAACCAAACTTTGGCACATTGAAGAGACACATGTGGAGAAAGTTTATAACTAAAAAAGGGGGTTATCAGAAAAGGGGGTTATCAGAAAAGGGGGCGTGGCACCTCCCATACAAACTAAGTTTTTCAAGCATAATATCTGTGAAAGGGTTCAAGGTAGGGACCTGAAAATTGGTATAGACCAAGCCCCGGCAACTAGTAGGACAATTGTCCGAAAATCTGAAAATCTAATTTTCGCAGATTTTTACCTGGCCACTCAAATAATGAAATTGTTGCTGCGCTTCTAAGACTGCTGTGATCACCTTGGCCAATCAATACATGCCATTTTTTTTGTTTTGCTCAGTCGCTCACTTGGAAGCAACGAGGCAACAACATACGCTCTTTCACTAACATAACCTGAGTAACAATTTTGCCGGAGCCTGGTATAGACCTAGGTATATGATATCAAAAGCACTCTCACACATAAAAGCGGGGTTATCAGAAAAGGGGGCGTGGCACCTACCATACAAACAAAATTTTTCAAGTCAAAATGGTCACTTACGTAATTATTCATACATTTGTCAATATTCCCTTCTGAAATAGGGACAAGGATGAACAGCGTACATGCAATTTATGTATACAAATTCTCGTATTCACGGGAAATCTATATATATAAAAATTTAGCCGTTTTTCGCGTTGTAAAGAACTTTATAGTCCGGGAGCCATTGACATTTTTGAATGACCAAGAGTACAAAAGCTGAAAATTTTTCCTAAGCTTTATTTGGCATCGCTAGTAAGTGAATGGACCTCCAGCTGGCGCACTTCCGGGGGGTGTAGCTGCGGCAGCCTCCCAAACACGTAAAATAACAATAAAAAAAAAAACTAATAATGCAAAAGCTGAAACTTTGTTAACACGTTGATTATGTTATAAATAAATGAAAAAACTTGTCCAGCCGAATTTAGAGGGGGGGATTATGCCCCAGCTTTTCACGTGAAGAAGTGAAAAATATGCGCTGAGTAAACTGATACTACAAAAGCTGAAATTTTCTAAACTAATAGTTCAATTAATAACTTAAACGAAAAACATCCAGCTTTCAATTAAGTGGGGGAAAAGTGTCCAGCTGATGCAGTGAAAGATACGACGCGCCCGAGAGCATATCCGTGCTCAGCATCCTTCACTGCATCAGCTGGACACTTTTCCCCCACTTAATTGAAAGCTGGATGTTTTTCGTTTAAGTTATTAATTGAACTATTAGTTTAGAAAATTTCAGCTTTTGTAGTATCAGTTTACTCAGCGCATATTTTTCACTTCTTCACGTGAAAAGCTGGGGCATAATCCCCCCCTCTAAATTCGGCTGGACAAGTTTTTCATTTATTTATAACATAATCAACGTGTTAACAAAGTTTCAGCTTTTGCATTATTAGTTTTTATACCCAGCTGTACTTGTACACAGGGTATTATAACTTTGTTAGGATAACGGTTGGTTGTACAGGTATAAAGGAATCGAGATAGATATAGACTTCCATATATCAATATGATCAGGATCGAAAAAAAATTGATTGAGCCATGTCCGTCCGTCTGTCCGTCCGTCCGTCCGTCCGTCCGTCTGTCCGTTAACACGATAACTTGAGCAAATAATGAGATATCTTCACCAAATTTGGCATGCGTACTTATTTGGGTTCAGAATAGATTGCTATTGAAAATGGGTAAAATCGGACCATAACCACGCCCCTTTTTCGATATCGAAAATTTCGAAAAACGTATAAAATGGGTTAATTCAATATTAGAAGCAGCTACAATGATAAAATTTGCAATATGTATTGATTTAGATGTTCTAAGGCCGATTTTATAAAAATTTTTGAAAAGGGGCGTGGTACCGCCCACGTATATTTGAAGAAATTTTAAAATTTTGACTCTTAATAACTTCAGAACAGTTTATGCTAGTATAACGAAATTTCGTAGAGGACATACTATTGTTGTGGTAAATTCAGCTATAGAAAATAATCGAAATCGCTTCGCGACCACGCCTACTTTTTCATAAAAGTTATATTGAAAGGAGGTGGAAATATTGAAAAGTCCATATCTAATTAACTGATTTCGCTATAATAATATAATTTGGTACATACATCAACTTTCATATTCTTTACATAATTTTTTCAAAATTTTGGAAAGTGGGCGTGGCCCATTATGAGTCAAGCAATTTTTAAATTCGACTGCTAACAACTTCAGAACGGTGTGAGATAGATTTAAGAAACTAGGTACCAGGCATGTTATGTTTATGTAGAGTACTACCACAGAAAATAAGAAAAATCGGTGAACGATCCCGCCCACTTTATGTGCACAGCTGGGTATGTAATGTTCGGTTTCACCCGAACTTAGACTTCCTTACTTGTTTTTTATTGTTATTTTACGTGTTTGGGAGGCTGCCGCAGCTACACCCCCCGGAACCGTGCGAGCTGGAGGTCCATTCAATTAATAGTGATACCAAATAAAGCTTAGGAAAAATTTTCAGCTTTTGTAAAATGACTAACTCCAAACTGTCATGAGCTCCCGGACTATTACGGAGAATGGCTGAACCGATTTTAATCAAACTTTGGCACATTGAAGAGACACATGTGGAGCAGGTTTACAACTAAAAAAGGGCCTTATCAGAAAAGGGGGCGTGGCACCTCCCATACAAACTAAGTTTTTGAAGCAGAATATCTGTGAAAGGGTTCAGGGTAGGGACTTGAAAATTGGTATAGACCTATATGATGTCAAAAACATTCTCACACATAAAAAGGGGGTTATCAGAAAAGGGGCGTGGCACCTCCCATACAAACTAAATTTTTCTAGCAGAATAATTAGTATAGACCTATATGATGTCAAAAATATTCTCACACATAAAAAGGGGGTTATCAGAAAAGGGGGCGTGGCACCTCCCATACAAACTAAATTTTCCTAGCAGAATATCTGTGAAAGGGTTCATGGCAGGGACCTGAAAATTGGTATAGACCTATATGATATCAAAAGCACTTTCACACATAAAAAGGGGGGTTATCAGAAAAGGGGGCGTGGCACCTCCCATACAAACAAAATTTTTCAAGCAGAATATCTGTGAAAGGGTTCAAGGTAGGGACCTGAAAATTGGTATAGACCTATATGATATCAAAAGCATTCTCACATATAAAAAGGGGGGTTATCAGAAAAGGGGGCGTGGCACCTCCCATAGAACTAAATTTTTCAAGCAGAATATCTGTGAAAGGGTTCAAGGTAGGGTCCTGAAAATTGGTATAGACCTATATTGCATCAAAAGCATTCTCATACATAAAAATGGGGGTTACCAGAAAAAGAGGTGTGGCACCTCCCATATAAACTAAATTTTTCAAGCAGAATATCTGTGAAAGGGCTCAAGTTAGGGACCTGAAAATTGGTATAGACCTATAAGGGCATTCTCACACACAAAAAGGGGGGTTATCAGAAAAGGGGGAGTGGCACCTCCCATACAACTAAATTTTTCAAGCATAATATCTGTGAAAGTATTCAAAGTAAGGACCTGGAAATCGGACCCCTTGCTTTTGCTATTACAATCAATAAGGCTCAAGGTCAAACACTTCAATTGTGTGGAATTGACCTAACTTACCCATGCTTTGGACATGGACAACTATATGTACGATGTTCGCGAGTAGGAATATCATCGTTACTGTATATTTATACACCGCAAGAAAATAAAACCAGAAATGTTGTGTATCAGAAGGCTTTAGCAGGGCTGGTAACCGGTTCAGAACCGAAACAATTTTTGAACCGAACCACAGCCATTTTTCAGTCTTTGAACCGAACCACGAACCCAACAATTTTTTTTTGGAGATGTGTGAACCGAACCGAAAACCGCAAAAAAAAATGGTTCGGTTCTGTTCAAAATTGGAACAAGTTATATGCCTAAAACATAAATTTTCCTGAAAATGGCAACAGTTGCACTCACTGGTATTTCGATTAGGTATCAAGTTCAGAAGGTTGAAAGGTAGAAGCAAGAAAAACACTTTTTTCCCTTTTGCGCTGTTGTCAAAATGCGTTCAATTCCTGCCAACTGCATGCCATTTGACAGCGTAAAGATGAAAAGAGTTTTTTCTTTCTTCATGCAACGTACTTTTTACCGATCGTGAATTTTTCGTATCCGAAAACAATCCGGAAACTATATTGATAAAAACTGTGTTCCCAAAAACAGAAAGTGATCCTACGTGATACTCGGTACTGCATTTGGCGTTTACGCGGTATTACACACCATGCGACAGCATGTCAAACGAATATTAAATCAATTACCTGTCCAATGAGAAATTTTCAGCCTCAATAACTCTTGTTTTTGTTGTTTCCTCCAAAAAAGAAGTAAGCCGTTATGTTCTCTACAATAATATCTATCGACCCCATACTTTATTTTTAATTTGGGAGTTGGAGCTATTCTGCATTTAAGCCGATTTTTCATACATCCTTTTATAAATGAAATCTCTACCAGAAACGCTTATATTTTGCACTAATGCACTCACACCAAAAACTGACAGCGCTGATAATCTATTTACAAAATACTGACTACACTGGTTTACAGCCAAAATGCACCAGAGACGCCATAGTGAAATTCCTATGTAAAATCACCTCCTAATTCCGAAAATCAAGGTTATTTTTACTTGAATGGTACCGTTTTTGAGATATTTACGATTTACCGTTATTTCAAAAAACAAAAAAGATGGCTCCACTTAATCGTGTATATCTCAAGAACAAACTGAGCTCTTCCAAAACGGTTTGAAAAATTTGAAAGCTAATAAAATTTACTATAATCAGTACATACAACACTTTTTGCTAGGTCCTGCAGATTCAAACATATTGAACAATCATTACGGGTTTTTTAAATTTTTTTTTGTAAAAATATAAAAAAATTTGTACTTTGCGAGGAAGCATCTCGAAAACTTTTTGTTTTTTAGCAGATTTAAACAAGAGCATATTTTTGAGGCAGGTAGTGTTTTCTTTGTAGAACTAGGGAACCTTTTTGTTTAGGTAGGCTTGAATTTTTACTGGATCTAAGTATAAATAAGAGTACATGCGCCTTGTTCCTTCATAATATCTGCAAGGCTCGCCGGATACTGTTCAGTTTATAATTGCAGTTTATAACCCGTCATTTACTTAAAAATAAAAAATGAATAAAAGGTCGCGAGAGTTTGAGTGTACAAATGATCCAGATATGTTCTGTTTCATCTGCGGTCAATTTATTGTTAAAAGTATGAGACGTGTGTTTTCAAATCCTTTGAAAGTTACATACTATAAGTGTTTTGGAATTGAGCCTAAAAACCATGGACACCGAACACTGTGTGCACCACATGCCGAGTCGAATTTATTTCTTCGGAAACCGGAACAAAAAGGTACGTTGTAAAAATTAGGAATTTGTTCCCTTTTAATGCATAGCTGACTAATTTTTGAAACTATCTATTTAGGCTACGTGTGAAATTTATTACACCAATGAAGTGGAGGGAACCAACTTGCCATTCAACGGACTGCTATATTTGTACTACAAAAGTACTTGGGGTTGGAAATTCCAGAAAAGTAACCTATGCGAGCGTATCTACAGTGTCATTCATCATTTATTGGCGCTTAACCGCCTAAGCGATTTTGGCCGTTTCGTATCAAAGCACGCCAGTCATTCCTTTTTAGCGATAACGGACGCCAATTGGAAACCCCAAGGGAGTTCAAGTCATCCTCCACCTGTTGTTTCCATCTCAGTCTGCTGCCGAATTCAGGCGACGATAGAAAAACCTTCTGTGCTGGAGCTTCTTTGTCCATTCGCATAACATGGCCCTGCCAGCGGAGTCTTTGGGCTTTAATTCGCTGGACTATGGTCAGATCTGCGTAGAGCTCGTACAGCTCATCGTTAAATTTCCTTTTATACTCGCCGTTGGCATCACGGGAAGGACCATAAATCTTCCGGAGAACTTTTCTCTCAAATACTCCAAGGGCCATCTCATCTTCTCTTGACATTGTCCATGAATCTGAGCCATACATCAGGACAGGTATGATGAGAGACTTATAGAGCGTGATCTTTGTTCTTCGAGAGAGGACTTTACTTCTCAATTGCCTACTCAGTCCAAAGTAGCACTTGTTGGCAAGAGTGATTCTCCGCTGGATTTCTAGACTGATATTATTTTCGGTGTTGATACTGGTTCCCAAATAGACGAAGTCCCTCACAGTTTCAAATTTGTAACTATCAACAGGGACATGGCTGCCAAGGCGCAGGTGCGCCGATTCTTTCTTTGATGACAGCAAATACTTCGTCTTGTCCTCGTTCACGGCAAGACCCACTTTTTTCGCTTCCTTATCCAGTCCAGAGAAGGCAGCGCTTACGGCGCGGTTGTTAAGGCCAATGATATCAATATCACCGGCATACGCCAGCAATTGCACGCTCTTGTAAAAGATTGTACCATTGCGGTTTAGCTCTGCTGCTCGAATTATCTTCTCCAGCATCAGATTGAAGAAATCGCACGAAAGGGAGTCGCCCTGTCTGAAGCCTCGTTTGGTTTCAAATGGCTCAGAGAGGTCCTTCCCGATTCTGACGGAGCTGTTGGTATTGCTCAACGTCATTTGACAAAGCCGTATAAGCTTTGCAGGGAAGTCAAATTCAGACATGGCGGCATACAGGCAACTCCTTTTTACGCTGTCAAAAGCGGCTTTAAAATCGACAAAGAGATGGTGAGTGTCGATTCTCTTATCATGGGTCTTCTCCAGGATTTGGCGTATCATGAAAATCTGGTCGATGGTAGACTTACCAGGTCTAAAGCCACACTGATAAGGTCCAATCAGTTTGTCTACGATGGGCTTCAGCCTTTCACACAACACGCTAGAAAGAACCTTATATGCGATATTAAGAAGACTAATTCCGCGGTAGTTGGTGCGGTTAGCGGGATCGCCTTTCTTGTGGATTGGGCAAAGCACACTTAAATTCCAATCCGGAGGCATGCATTCGTCTGACCATATTCTGCATAAGAGCTGATGCATACTTTTTACCAGCTCTTCGCCTCCGCGTTTGAACAGCTCGGCGGGTAGTCCGTCTTTTCCAGGCGCTTTGTTGTTTTTGAGCCGGGATATAGCTATCCTCACTTCATCATAGTCAGGTGGTGGGACGACTTTTCCATCGTCAGGGATTGGGGTATCGGGTTCGACGTCTCCCTCGCAATTTAGCAGTGAGGAGAAGTGCTCCCTCCATAATTTAAGTACACTCTGTACGTCGGTTACCAGGTCGCCGTTATTGTCCTTACAGGAACTTGCCCCGGTCTTAAAACCTTCCGTCATCCGCCGGATCTTTTCCCTGTAGGCAGCGTCCTTTTTGTCCGAGGCAGTGCTGCATTCCTCATCGTACCAGTTGTTTTTGTGGGCTCGCTGGAACCCTATAGTGGCCTCAGCGGCGGTACGTAATGAGTGAGAGATATGCTTCCATTGCTCGGTTGCATCGTTAGGTCGAGGATTGCTCTCCGATAGCAGGTGTGAGAGTCGAGTGGAGAAATTGTCAGCTGTCTGTGTCGTGCGCAGCTTCTCGACGTCAAACTTTCCTTCCGTTACTGTGCGCACTTTCTTTGCTACACAGAGGCGTGTGCGTATCTTGGCTGCAACAAGATAATGGTCCGAGTCGATATTGGGACCACGAAGGGTACGCACGTCCAGAACGGTGGAGCTATGTCTGCCGTCGATCATGACATGATCAATCTGGTTTCTTGTTCTTTGATCAGGAGACAGCCATGTGGCTTAGTGTATTCGTTTATGCTGGAACCTGGTACTACTGATGACCATATTGCGAGCAGCGGCGAAATCAATCAACCTAGTGCCGTTGGGGGATGTTATATCATGGAGACTAAATTTTCCAACTGTTGGACCAAAGACTCCTTCCTTGCCCACCTTCGCATTAAAGTCGCCGAGCACGATTTTGATATCATGTTGGGGGCAGCGATCATAAGTCTGTTCAAGTTTATCGTAGAAGGAGTCCTTCTCTGCGTCGTCCGTCTCCTCAGTCGGCGCATAGGCGCAGATAAATGTTATGTTGAAAAATTTCGCTTTGATGCGGATCGCAGCGAGACGCTCGTCCACGGGGGTGAACGCTAGTACTTGGCGGCGAAGTCTCTTTCCCACCACGAATCCTACACCACGCGCTTTGCCGCGTGGCCACTGTAGTATACGTCACAAGGTCCGATGGTCGTCTTTCCTTGTCCCGTCCATCGCATTTCCTGCAGGGCGGTGATGTCAGCCTTTGCGTTAACGAGGACATCAACCAGTCGGGCAGCGGTACCGTCCCTTGAAAGGGTCCGGACATTCCCGGTACATGCCCTAATATCCAAATCATTATGCCTTATTCGTTTTGCCGGGTCGTCAACATTAAAGGGGGTTCTCATCCGAGGCTTTAATACATTTTTCATTGGACTAAATTTTTTACGTGGCGGGTCCCAAACCCAGCGCACAACCCGCTACAGTGTCATTACCAGAACTAATTTCAACAGAAGCGACATTGCCAGAATCAAATTTAACTTTAGTTCCGGCTCCAGTTTCATTGTCAACAGTAGTATCTGATTACGCGGCATCATGTTGTACTGAATTTCAAACGGAAAACGAAAGAAATTCTTTGTCACAAGCACAACTAAATGATTGGATAAGGGATTTGGAATTGTCAAAGGAAAAGGCCGAACTACACGCCTCTCGAATGCAACAATTTAAATTTGTTTCATCCGATGTTAAGGTAACATATTATAGAACTCGTCACGAAGAATTTTCCAAGTACTATACGAAAGAGGACAGTGTTTGTTACTGCAAAGACATTGCTGGTCTATTCAAACAATTTGGTGAACCATATGATTCAAAAGAGTGGCGATTGTTCATAGACGGCAATAAATTAAGTTTAAAGGCCGTATTATTGCTTATTGGCAACCAAAAGCCATCTATCCCGATCGCGCATGCAGTAAATACGAAGGAAACATATGAGATAATGCAAAAATTGCTCAAGTTAATCAAATACGAAGAACATGATTGGAAAATATGTGCCGATCTTAAAGTAGTTGGAATGCTATGTGGTCTACAAGTGGATACACAAAATACTGTTGCTTTCTATGCAAATGGGATAGCCGAGCTCGTCAAGACCACTACATCATAAAGGATTGGCCAGAACGAATCGAGTTTCAAGTTGGGGTAGATAACATAAAATACTCTCCACTTATAAAGAAGGAAAAAATAATTCTACCTCCGCTCCACATCAAGCTCGGCCTTATCAAAAACTTTGTGAAGGCTTTGGACAAAGAAGGCGAAGCTTTTCATCATTTGAAGACAATCTTCCCAGAGATTTCAGAAGCAAAAATAAAGGAAGGGATTTTTGTGGGACCGCAAATAAGGAAAATGATGACCAATAACCATTTCAAAGAACTATTGTCACCAGTGGAGGCAGCAGCGTGGGATTCTTTTGAAAAGGTCGTTAACTACAAGATGATAGTGAACGACTTAATCAAAAACTATGCGGAAATGGGTAAATAAAAAAACATATTATAATAAATTATATATTACATAAGTTTACATGAGAATATATAGCCATAAATCTGAATTCATCGTCCAGTTCCGAACAAACAAGAATGGGAAAAATATAAACAAAAATTTGTTCTGAATTGAAAGATAAATCCAGCCTAAGAAAATTATATACTAATGTGTCACTTATGTATTTATCTAATTTACTTTTTTATTTTCTTTCAGGAGTAAATATGTCTTTAAAAATTCATTTCTTACACTCCCACTTAAATTTTTTCCCGCAAAATCTTGGCGACGAAAGTGACGAGCATGGCGAAAGGTTTCACCAGCAAATGAAAGTGATTGAAGGGCGGTATCAAGGATTCTGGGATGTCGTTATGATGGGCGACTACTGTTGGTTTCTCATAAGAGAAACCGATCCTAATCTAAATAAGCGTCAAAACAAGACACATAACTTTTTCAATTATAAAATAAGATCATAGAGTTAAGACAGAAGTATTAAATGGATATATTTACTTGAATGCTTATAACTTTTGTATTAGTTCATCGATTTTGTTCACTGATAGCTTGTTTTTTTTGTAATAAAACAGAGCGTAGAGGGGGGGGAAATATCTGCTAAAAAACAAAAAGTTTTCGAGATGCTTCCTCGCAAAGTACAATTTTTTTTATATTTTTACAAAAAAAATTTTAAAAATCCGTAATGATTGTTCACTATGTTTGAATCTGCAGGACCTAGCAAAAAGTGTTGTATGTACTGATATATAAGCTTTCAAATTTTTCAAACCGTTTTCGAATAGCTCAATTTGTTCTTGAGATATACACGATTAAGTGGAGCCATCTTTTTTGTTTTTTGAAATAACGGTAAATCGTAAATATCTCAAAAACGGTACCATTCAAGTAAAAATAACTTTGATTTTCGGAATTAGGAGGTGATTTTACATAGGAATTTCACTATGGCGTCTCTGGTGCAGAAAAAAAGTTGGAATTTGTGATCCAGTGCTATTTTCACAACTGACTGTCATAATGACTGTCACAACTGACTGTCAAAGAATTAATAATAAGTAAACCGACTGCTTTAGCTGCCGTTTATTTACTAATACACTAACACCAAAAACTGACAGCGCTGATAATCTATTTACAAAATACTGACTATTTTCACAACTGACTGTCATAATGACTGTCACAACTGACTGTCAAAGAATTAATAATAAGTAAACCGACTGCTTTAGCTGCCGTTTATTTAGACCCTAGGTATCAGATTATGTTATCAGAATCAGATAAGGATTTAGCAAAAAAACATTTGATTCAAGTTTTCGAACTAAAATCTAAAATCCAATGTCCGGAAAGATCGATGGAGTCTCCTCAGTCTAAGATAAGCTCGGATGAGCTGGAATGCATTCTGGAACAATTAAATAAAAAGGAAACTTTACCAAATAGGAAAACTTTAGTGGACGTCATTAATTGCTGCAATAATATAAAACGCCTTTCTCCACACTCAGACGTTTTAAAATTCTGGAGAACATATTCAGAGAAAGAACTAAAAATAATTGCTGAGATTGTACTAGCTGTTCCTGCCACACAAGTGTCGGGAGAAAGAGCATTTTCAACTTCAAAATGTATTTTATCGGACTTAAGGGCAAGTATAGACGACTTGATTTCGATGAAATTTTAATACGTTGTTCTTTGGTCAAAATAAAGAAACACGTGTCTTTTTTTTCCTGAAAAAATTTTTTTTCGGATTTATCGGCCGTTGAAATCGTTAAAATGCAATGAACATTTTTTTCGCCCATTTTTTCAACTCACAATAACTTTGTCAAAAATTAACCGATTCTCCTAATTTTTTTTTCGTTATTACTATTACTTTTATATTAATTTATAAAAAATATTATATAGTGGGGCGAAAAAAATGTTCATTGCATTTTAACGATTTCAACGGCCGATAAATCCGAAAAAAATATGTACATATGGGTAAAAAACTGGATAAAACTGGTCGTACATATTTTTTTTTTTAAATTTTTGAAATTTTTTTTTTCAGTTTTTGGCTGGGTTGGTATAAGCCCTGAACCGGTTCACGAACCGGCTCAAGTTTTTTCAAGGTGGTTCGAACCACTGAACCGAACCAACCAGATTTTCGGGAAGTGGTTCGAACCACTGAACTGAACCCCAGCGATTTTGGAGTGGTTTTCCACCCCTGCTTTAGAATAAGTTGTTAGTTTACAATAATCAGAGTAAGTCGCTAAAATAAATAAAACATTGTTATTAGAATAAGTCACAAAACAATGGCCGAACATGAATTAAATGATAAAATAAAAAATAGAATAAAAAATATTTTTAATTTAAAATGTTTTTAAAATGAACTAAAAACTAGAAAATAATTTCCCCTCTGCCTAAATAGATTCTTCACCACGTAAAGCTTATCTGGAACATTTGTGAGTGGGAATTCTTATAGGTATTAAATAGTACTTGGAGTTTGAAATGGTTCGCATTAAATTCTAATAATCTTATTACCGATATGAACTTGTCTAAAAAAAAAACATCTTTTCACGATATGGCAAGCGCCAAATGTTTTTATACATTTCAAACTCCAAGTACAATTTAATACCTATAAGAGTTCCCACTCACAAATTTTTTTAGGAAAATATTTCTTTTCATAGTAGTAATACATGTTCCGAATTTCAGCCAAATCGGACCATAAATGCGATTTTTGAAAATATAGCGACCCACGCGCCACCTATCGGATTTTTTTTTTTTCATAATATTGCATTGTCATCACGACCTGAACTCTGGTGAACATTTCAAAACCCTAGCACAACAGGAAGTTGGTTCAATACATGTCCTCCAACGATAAAATGTGCTGGGGTAAGTGGCTCCAAGTTCGACGGTTGGTTGGACGACGGCGTTAGTGGTCGCGAGTTGAGACAAGACTCGATGCGACATAGTAGTGTTCTAAACTCTTCGAGGGTAAACTTATGATCAGACGCAATCATTTTGAAGTGATTTTTGAAACTTTTTACTCCTGCTTCCCCGAGTCCCCCATATGAGGGGCCCCAGCTGGTATAAAGTGCCAGGTCAAGGTTTGGTGGCAATATTTGGACAGGGTCTGGTTGCGGGCGTCCGCTAGAAAAGCCTTGAACTCGGATCGGAGAGCTCAAGAGGCACCGACGAAGTTCGTAGCCCTTTGACATGCGACATCCTCTGCCGCTGTAGAACTTGATGTCAAAGGGTCCGGCGAAATCTACCCCGGTGTTTGTAAATGCTCTAAGATGGTACAGACCTTGCAGTTATGGATAATTGACTTGATCATATTTTTTTACTTTTGGGATCCAGTATTGCGTGCGTAGGACCCGCAACATGACTTGGTGTTCGCCATGAAGGGAGATCTTATGGATAAACTGGACCAGGAGACGCGTAAAATGACAGGCGTACGGGAGGATAATTGGATGGCGTTCGTTGTACGGAAGGTCAAGGGATGCAGACAGACGGCGGCCCACCCGCAGGATGTTACAACTATCGATGAAGGGGTTGAGAGCAAGGACTTCGCTTTTTGTCCCAATAGGTTTCCCTGATTTTAAATTCTCTAATCCCTCAGAATAATGTTTCTGTTGGTAGATGGAAATGAGCCGTTGAGTCGTAGCCGTCATTTCGTCGGGCGAAATGAGGTAAGACTCCGCTTAAAAAGTGGAATTTGTTTTGGGACTCGTTCTTTGAGAGAATCTCATAACGTATTCAAAAGTCTCGGCCAGCAGCACCGCTCCAAACAGCTCCAATCGGGGTAAGGAGATGGTCTTCACCTGATCTTTCATTTTGACCCTTAAAAACACTGTGGCAGCATAGGCCTTTTCGGATGCATCGCAGAAAGCGTGTATTTCCACGTCTTTGGATGGCGTGAAATACAAGCAACGTGGTATGCGAATATTGTTAATTTCGCTGTAATCAGACATGAAGCCATGCCACCGGTCTAGGGTCTGAGCGGACACTCTTTCGCCCCAGTCAGTCCCCTCTAGCCAAATGTTTTGCATAATTATTTTGGCTTCTATGATGACTGGGGCCAGGCATCCTAAGGGATCGAAGAGTTTAGAGATGGCTGAGATTATTGCCCGATTGGTTATGCTATCCTTATTTTCAATGGGCTTAGCTGTAAAATAAAACTGGTCGGAATGCGCGTTCCAACTGTACTGGAGTCTTCGAACTCCAAAAGTCCTCATTTAGTCGATGAGGTTTGGGTATTCCCTGTAGTATTTTGCTGCAGTTTGACGTCCATTTTCGAAGGGATAAGCCTGCAGGCTGTAATGCATGTGTTATTTCATCGCGCGCTTTAACCCATTTTCGGCCGCTACAAGAAATAGCCATAATTTTTATTTTCCTTTTCAGACAGCGTTTATTGGGCCCTAATCAAGGAAAAAAATAAATTTTGAAAAATTCCGTCCGTCCGTTTCCTTAATAAAGAGTGGCCGAAAAATCGACCGCTGGCCGTTAATGGTATAGCATATTTAAATAAAAATCTCTGCAACGAAAACAAGTTTGCTTCAACGAATTTTAAACTCTTTTATTTCTAAGAACATTTTAGTTACCCACTTTACAAACCACCAGGTTCGTTGTTAGTTGGTAGTCAAACAGAGACTCGGCCCTAGCGTTATAATCGGAGCTCCCCCACTGGACGTGATGAGCATTGTGGAGGAGATTCTTCGGCGTCGTAGGGCATGTAGACCGACGCCATCATTAGGCTGGTGCTGCCGACCGTTAAGTTGGCAGCTGTAACGTCACCATTTGAATAGTTGGGTAAGAGAAAGGTGTTCAGCTCAGACTTGACCAAAATACAGTTTTTGACCTTGCCCTCCTCATTAGCTTGGATAAGCTTGTACCCCTTTGTTCCCAATCCACAGATCCTTGAGCTATTGGCCCAGGGCTGTTGGATAAGGACCACGTCTATGTCGCGTTTAGAAAGGGGACTGCTTAAAACAGCCGAGGCTGCCTTAGATTTATGTAGGATTATCTGAATCACCACCAACATGAGAGAGCTCAGACTTCCCTGCTACCGGCGTATCGTCGAGGTCTGCCTCGTCTAGGAGCATCAACATTGGTGCGCTCAGGATTGGCTGCCACCACCGTGACGTCGAGGTCTTCCCCGTCCAACAGGCTGGAATGGCACCGCGTTGTGCATCGCCACGGTATACATGGATCGCGATTTCCCCCGCACCGTACTGCACTCGTCCATTGCACCTTTTAAGGGGCTCGAGTGCCTCCTTATTCAAGGTGAATATTACCTGCCTATCAGACCCTACCGCATCCCCGACCAGATTGACACCAGTCCTGCGTAGGGAGGGACGAATTCATGACCCGCAGCATTGTGCGAATTCTCTCAGGTTCCGCAGGGATGGCAGGAATCCATGCCCTTGCCCTTGGCCGATCCGGGAAGTCCTTCCAGTCGACGACCTCGATTCTTGCCCCTGAGTAGACTTCACCCAGTCTTCCAACTGCTGCCTTGTACAGTTCAACAGTTGTAGCAATTTCGCACGCGAATACTTTAATCCGAACCTGGTGCCCGCATCAGTAGCTCGCGTCGTACAACCCGGAGACCCCAGATTCTGCTTGCATTGCTGTTAACAATAAAAAATTTACTGCCTGAAACTAATACATATATCCAACTTACCAGCTTCCGGCCAGCGGTCGATTTTTCGACCACCAAAGTTTACCTGCTTAAAAATGTTAGAGTTATTGCAAAATTGACATTGGAATGGTTTTACTCTCAAAATACGATATTTTTTCTTTTAAAAAAATTTGAAATAAATTTTTTTTTTTTTTTGGTTTCTCTTTTTTTTATCTGAACAAAAAACGACTAAAATTAGTAGTATTTTCATCCATATACTAAAATTGTAGTTAAATTTTTTTTGGTAAAATTTTTGCACTCTTAGTACTAAATAAGTTCTGAATTAACTAGCAATGCAAACAGATCACGAAAGTATTACATTAGTTCAAAGATATAGATGTCCAAAATTGGTGGTCGAAAAATCGACCAGCGGCCGAAAATGGATTAAAATACTTATTTTCCTACGCTTTGAATTTGGAAGAAGCAATATATTGGACTACCAGGCAAACATAAAAATTAGGCAGCGAACGACATTTTGCAAGTTGAAATGTTTTTTTTTTTTTTAATTTATTATTTAGGCTTGAATTATGTTTGATCTCAAGTTGAGAACTAAGGGGCTTCTCCAACCTCAAGCGTTGTTTCTCAACAGGAAAAACTCTTGAGAAGCAAAAGGGCCTTTTTTATATGAAAAAAAAAACGCTGTTTCTCAAGTTGAGAAAGGGATAGTTCTCAACTTGTACTCCAATGGGATTCTCTAATTGGACTCAAGGGTATGAATCTGAAAACAAATACCGAAAAAAATAAACCATGATTTTTATAAGTTAATACGCCATGAATTAGTTGACACAAACTTTTATTTACATAAATTTTAGTCTAAGCTCTTTAAATTTAATTTGACTATTAGAAGCTGGAGTTTGGAGAATTAGTTGGATATCAACTTGAGAACTACCAATTTATCAAAATATCTCCAAGGTTGGAAAATACTTGTAGAATGATGTTGGATATCAACTTGAGAACTACAAAGTTATCAAAATAGGTTGGAGAAAAATTGGAGAATTGTGTTGGATATCAACTTGAGAACTATACAGTTTTTCAAAGGTTGGAGAAAAAGTTGGGCCATGTTTGCTGGGATGTTAAAAATTCGATGATTTTTGGCAATTTCTAAAACATTTTCAATGGTGCATTGAATTACTTCGATGCAATTGCGTCACAAAATCGTTTTGGCCTTCCTAAACGAACGACCCCAAAAACTTTGATTTTGTCAAATTTAGTCTTCTTCCTCTTTTGTGCTTGATGGTCAGACGATGACTGGAATGAGATTAGGTGTTGCACAAAAAGAAAGAAAAATATGAGTTGATGACCGCCAGCGAGTTTCGAACTCGCAATAAAAATCTACAAGGCCAAGCGCTTAGCATGTAGGCAAGTTCGATAAAGTCGATAGTACTCGTACCAATTGTGCCGGTTCTTCAAATCGTTATAAGTGTGGTTTCATAAAATCCTCATATAACTCTGCTGAATTTTAGGTGCCCGCACCTTTTCCCCTATCCCTCTTAATTCATCGATGGTTTTCAGTTTCTGTTCTAAAGTTGGTTATGATCGGTCAATTCCTTTAGAACGCAACTTAAGTTACGCCTACATACACACATATTTGAATCTTATACATATATTATATATGTAGTAGAGGCTGAGGTCCTGTCTAAATGCCCAGTTTGGAATTTGGCTAACCACACATGCATTTTAAGTTGACTACATCGAACCCAGTACTGTTTGAAAAGCTAACTACTTTGCATGGAACAGACTGACTATTTTTACATGGCGATGGCCTAGGAGGTAGTCAGTTGTGCCTTTTTCTGTATGACTTTCAGCTTAATACAAGTCGACTTCTTCGTGGCAGATTCAAGTTACCTATATTGAGATTATTTCTAGCTCCCTTCTTTAAGACAGCTTTTAGTTGGATACTTCGACAGAGATTAAAACCGACATCTTTGCGATAGCTTCAAGTCGCACCCCTTTTTTTAGTTTTTGGCTGGGTTGAATTAAAGACCTGAGCCGGTTCGAGGTTTACTGAACCGAATCACCAAGATTTTCGGAAGTGGTTCGAACCACTGAATCGAACCACAGAGATTTTTAAAGTTGGAAGCTCGGTAGAATATCTTCGTTTTCTAACAGAGATTGAATATAACTGTTAACAAATATTTCAGTTTTTGTTTTTCAATGAAAATAACAAAAAAAATTAAAACCAAAAAACCTAAATCGACAAAAAAAATTATTTTCAAACTTTTTTTGTCTTTAAGCAACAAAAATATTTAATTTTTCAACATACAAAATTGAAAAAAAAGACCTTAAGCTTTACAAGTAATAATTTTTCAAGCGTTTCATCGCTAAGGTTGTATCTCCTTTCGTCTAAAATGGCGTTGCGGCTTCAATTTTTATAGACATTAATTTTTTCCAGAAAATATTTGTTAATTCATTTTTAATTTGTAAAACACGATTATTTACTAACTCTATTATATTGTGGGAGTTGACTGGATTCATATTCGGGGCTTTCAATATGGAATCCACTATCTCCCTGAATCCTTCACTGTCCATTTGCGACGGCGGGCGCCCATCATTCGTAACGATTTTAAGAAAGGAGCTTTTGAAGGACTCTTCGTTTATGAAATAGGTTAGGTTAGGTTCAAGTGGCTGCCGCAGAGGCACACTTAGGCCAGTTTTGAAAGGCCCGTTGTGATACCACCAACACAAGGAAAGTCAGTCCCGGGACCCAGCCATATGGAAAATCCCTGAGTTGTTCGGATTTTCCACATAGCAGAATCCCGGGACTGACACTCCTAAACCGACACCGTTACTCCTCCTCGAACCACTTAGATGACTTTATGAAGGCCATCAAGTCCTTTATATCCGCGATCTGGCTTAGGCTATCCAGGAAGGGAACTCCCAAAAAGCGCGTTCTCGCGCCGCTTAAAGCCGGCCAGTTGCAGATGAGGTGCTTCACCGTTTCCTCTTCCTCATCATCTTTGCAGCTCCTACAGCATCGTCGGTAGGGCACACCTAGCCTTTCTGCGTGCCTACCAATAAGGCAGTGCCCAGTTAGAACACCTATTAATATGGAAATTTCTCTCCTTCTTAGGGCGTGAATGCCTCTAGATCTTTTATGATCCCATTTTGGCCAGGTTTGTTTGGATGTCCGGCACCCTGGGGGTTGTTGCCACCTTTCGTTGGCTTGACGGAGTGTGTACTTCTTCAGCATTAGCTTGCATGTGGCAAACGGCATACCTAAGCGCTTTTCATCCCGAAGAACCTGCTTGGTCGTACCCTGCCTGGCAAGTTCGTCTGCCTTACAGTTTCCATAAATGCCCCTGTGTCCCGGGACCCATGTGAGGTTCACGCGGTTCTGTTGGGCCATCTCTTGAAGAGATCGACGACAGCTGAGCGTCAGTTCAGAGTTGAACGAATAAGAGCCAAGAGCTTTGATGGCTACCTGGCTGTCGCTGAAAATAACGATGTTCGTCGATAGCGCGTTTACTCATCCAAATCGCGGCATCCAAGATTGCTGAGACTTCAGCATCGAAGAAGCTGCAGTGACCAGGTAGTCTGAAGGAGAGCTCAAGTTCCAGATCCCTTGAATAAACGCCTCCTCCAAATCTGCCGTCTAGCTTCGAGCCGTCAGTGTAAACAGAAATGCCGCCATTAGTAGCGAGGCAGAGATCCATCCTCTCCCATTCTTCCCTGCTGGGAATGTTTCTTTGGAAACAGCTGTCGCCGACTGTTGTGGCCGTACATCGATCTGTGCTCAGAGGGAGAAAAATGTAAGATCCTAGAATACTGGAGTGTCCAGTTGTGCTTGCGTCCCAGCCAGACGTTTCCCTTAGGTACAGAGCCGCTGCCGCTGCTGCCTGGTACGCTTCCAGATCGAGTGGCAGAATGGCCTGAAGAGCTTCGTTGGGCGTTATTCTTAGCGCGCCGCTTATACAGATCATGCCAGATCTATGGACTTTATCAAGCAGATTCCGATTTGTGGCCTTGCACAGCGCACGACTTTATATAGCATGATAGGTCGGATAATTGCAGTGTAAATCCATCTGCATATTTTTGGGCTGAGACCCCACTTTTCGCTGAAGAATATTCTCCTTCCAGTTTAACTTCCGGTCCACTTCCACTTTTCTCGGGTTGATACTAAGTTCGCAACGAGAGGACCATGCCGAGACGTCACGCAGTGCTACTTGCATCAAGTCACACAGAGTTTGTTGGAATTTGCCCCTGTACGCAATGGCTAAATCGTCTGCATATGCCAACATGGTTCTCGTAGCAACGAGTTGACAGTGAGGTTCCATAGAAGCGGGGAGAGAACTCCACCCTGAGGCGTTCCCCTTGTGACATAGCGTGATAGATCAACCGTGCCAAGTGATGAAGATATTTTCCTCCCCCGTAGTAGTTGACCGATTAGTCCAGTTTGGGATCTGCTTATACCCAGATTAGTAAGAGCGGTGTTAATAGCCTCCGGACTTATATTGTTAAGAGCTCCTTCAATGTGAAGGAAGGCCACAAGTCAGTAATCCTTTTTACCCAACGATTTTTCAATGGTAGAGACTAGGCTGTGAAGCGCAGTTTCTGTTGATTTACCCTTGGTGTAAGCATGCTGATAGCTGGAGATAAGGTTGCTATCAATAGCAGTGGAGAGGTAGTCGCTGATTATCCTCTCGAAAGTTTTGAGTGCAAAGGACGCGAGGCTGATGGGTCTGTAGACCTTTGGCTCGTAGTGGGAGGCCTTCCAAGCCTTAGGAATAAGCACTACCGTGGCGTGTCTCCAGGAGCACGGAATGTAGTTGAGAGCCAGGCAGGCTGTATAGAGAAATACTAGCCATTTGACTGATGTCTCCAGCGTGTTAATGAGTTGCGCGGGAATAATCCCGTCCATTCCGGCAGCCTTAAATGGTTCAAAGCTCTTAACTGCCCGCCTTACCCCTTCCTCCGTGATGGGTATATTTACTGCCAGGCTTGTTGCAGGTGCTGACGGTGCATTATGCAAGTTACCCGGAAAATGTGTGTTCAAGAGCAGCTCAAGGATTTCCCTTCCGTGCTGGTCCAGGATCCGTCAAGCTTCTGCAAATAGCTGATGGCTGTTTGAGTTTTCGAAAGAACTCGTCTAAATCTCGCTGTGTCGTCGACCTTTTCGACCACAGTGCAGAAACTCCTCCACGAAGTTCTTTTTGCCTGTCTCAGGGCTTTTTTGTAGGCCCTTAGTTTAACTTTGTATTCGAGCCATTGAGACTCCGTGTCGAGGTGTTTAGCCTTATTAAATTTCTTCCTTCAGGTCTTGCGGAGCGAGTCCAGGTCGTAGGTGCACCAATGTGGACTATGCTTACCACGTGGGTTTGGCACTGGATAAGCTTGTTCTAGGGTATGTTATGTAGCTGGTAGTTTGTTTGGTGAGGAGTGGTGGCAAGCAGGTATGCTTGCATCCCAGGCTAGCTCGTCAGCGTGGGGCGGGGTACTTTCCACCACCCTCACCTACAGCCACATGAACAAAAAGGGGTTCATACCTGCATATATACAAAAAGTTAAAGATAAAAGTAGAAAAAGGACATAGGTGAGGAAAGATAATGGAAATAAAGGAGAGGCCTGTCCTGTCAGGTGGAGTCTTCCCACCCGCTTCCGTGCAACTTGCACGAAACCATGGGCACTGTGCTGACTCCTAATAACGTACAGTGCCCCCAAACTTGACTCAAGTCAACCAGTCTGTCACTTAGTCATTTTCCCTAATACTCACCTTCACATATCCGTGCGCGCGCAAGCGCAGCACCCACACCAACTATTAAGTCTAGCCCTGCATATTAGCAATCAAGGAACCTTCAACTAATCATTATAATAGTTTATTTAATATAATAATTCCTACGATAATCCTATTTTTATGTCGGTAACTAATCTGACTATCTTAGCCTATCTTCACAATTCATTCAAATTTCAAATTTCTTCATATATGTATCTATCTATATGTGTTACAGACTAGCAAAATGCAATAACAAAAGCAAAAAAAAGGCAAAGCAAAAAATACAAAGAAAAACTTACTCACTAATTGTATTCAAACTTATGCATATAATTCAAAAAGGATATCACAAAAATGTATATTTTTGTCTTAACCTCCTAATGAATGTAATTCAGAAAAACAAAAAAAGATATAGTAAAAATAAAAAAAAGTAATAATACAAAAAAATTGCAAGCCAGAATTGCCAAACAAAAGAAAACTTATCGACTAATTATAGAATAATTATTCTAAAATTTAAGACAAAAGGATTTCAAACTAACTTCCTTAGGTACATAAAAAAAAAGTGACAAAAATTCGTAGAAAGATTTTTATTAGAAAAGCAAAATTCTAAGACCCTCTAGTGTAGCGGTCATTGATCTTTTGATCAGCTGATCGCTGTCCCACTGACCCAGATTTCGATTTCAAGATCAAGGCCAATTCATATATATAAAAAAATGTAAAACCAGAGAAAAATGTAAAACAAAAAAATGTAAAAAAAAGGAATTGAGAGTGTTGTGTTTTTGTGTGCGTGAGATTGTGTTTCTAGAGTAGTTATGTATGTACGTATATCTTTTCGTATTTTTTTTTTGTCACTAATCCCTTTGCTACCTTGGGAGTAGGGTGGGATTACGCCCTCAATAGACGTACATACATACAAACATATATACGTCTCAAGTAATTACTCACCAAGTCACTGCTCCAATGGCGCCACTGCAGAGTACCTGTGCTGAAAAAAGAGTAAATTGCTTACATATATATTAACTCCTAGCACTTGGTCATGCGCACAATGACCACTCTCTCCCCACTCACCCAGCTCAATCGCTTATGATCTTATCTTTCTTGAATTATAACTTTAGTGCCCTATGCTGTCTTCATGGATGCGCATAGTATGCGGAGGCCCCCTGTGTTAAACTTCCAACTACCCTAGGCCGGACCGAATGTCCGGAAGGTTCGGGTATCCGGGTGATAGGGTTCGAGCCCGAATGGAGTGAAGGCGGTAGGCGGAAGAATGGTAAAAATTCAAAGGTAAAAAAAATTAGATACAAATTGTAAAAATTAAGTGTCAAAAAGGTAAGAAGAAATAAAAAAAAAAACGTGGATGATCTTGTGATGGTGTTAGTGGTGGTGTCGAGTACAAAAAAAAAACGAAGTGGGCAATAGAAAGTGGAGCAAAAAAGAATGTAGATATGGCAAATGGTAACGAAAACCAAAATAGCCAAAAAAAACTGAAGGCGAAATGAACAAATGAAATCGAAACAAAATTAAAGTAGAAATTATTGAAAATCTAGCTAGTTAAATGAACAAATCGAGATACGAAATTTAGGTACGGAAGGTTAAAAATAAAATTTAAGATGGTTAAACAAAAAATAAAAAAAAGGAATAAAATAGAAAATTCACTAGTCGTAGGAAAAGCTCCACCTAAAATTGCCTCTAAGGAAAACTAAATCAAAACGGTTGGCAAAAGAAGAAGTGAAGGAAAAATTCATAAAAAGAAACCCTGGCTGAAATAGCGAACATAAGGAATTCAAAAATTGTTATTATGTAAAAAAAACTATAAATTTCAACCCCGAATTAATATACCCCAAAATGCCCCTAATGGCCTGATGCCCTTTGATAAAAAGAGTTTTTACTACCCTATTCAAACCCTAGGCTTCGGATAAATATAATTGGCAAAAAAAATATAAGTAAAAAGAAACTAAATATACAAAATTTCAAAAAACCCAAAAATATAAAATTTTATATAAAAATAAGACATAAACCCGCTCCTTGCGTAGATGGCCTGGATATTTGGTGGATGTGTTGTTGTGGTGTGTGTTGGTTATATTGGTGATGCTGAAATGTTGGTGATTTTTGGATGTGTTGGTGATGATTTCGCTGTTTGTGTGGTTGATGTTGTTGTGGTGCCTTTTGCTGGCATCGGTGCCGCCAAATGATTTTTCCAACTCTTGACGGTGTTTGTTGCAGTGGGGTTACGTGTTGTGCAAGTTATCAGTGTCTCTGTGTTGTTTTTGTGGTGAATGTATGGCTGATATGTAGTTACTAGCAGTGCAAGTTTTCCGTGTGTTGTTGTTGTTTTGGGTGGCTTGTTGTTGCTTTGTACCATTAAACGTTTTAGGCGTATTTCCTAGGCGTTTTGCCGCCAAAATCCGGTACCCTGGGGGTACTCCCGGTGTCACTGCAACCTGAATAAAAAACCCACGAAAATTTTAGGAAAAAGTGTAATATTTTAGGTGGAGGATTATTACGAAGGGAAAGGACAAGGAAAGCATATTTAAACATACATAAGTATGTTCTTTTGTTTGCTTGGACGTAGATGCACATATACAGAACTATATGTGTACAGATACACCTATGTGCATGCCATTTTGCTGTTTGGCTTGCCAGGGAGATTGGCTATGAAATAGAATCAATCTCGCCGTAAAACATGCCAGGGCATACGGAGGAGTGAATGGGATATGAACGACTTACCGGGATTTTCCTGGGGTTATGGTGCACGAAAAGGATTACTGGTTGGGCCCGTTCCTGGCCGTGTTGAACTTCAGTTTAATAATATTAACCGCGAACCGTTTAGACTTTTCGGCGGTTTCTGTACTTGGAGTTCGGTTTGAAAATCCGCGCACTTCACAACAAAAGAAGAACTTGTGATACACTTATGGGCACAGTTTTAACGCAACTTTGGCCCGTTGACTACTTCGGCACCCTTTTATACCTTCCGCCGCGGTAAGGAAAGCTGCCTTTTTGGGAAAGTTTTCACCTATACAAATCTCTAAGCCTTCGTTTTTCCCGCATTCTCAAATACACACTCATACCTTCACACAACATGCTAATATCTTCCTTTCTTTCTAACATAGATAGAATGTTGCTAGGCATTCAGCAACATTGCCTCTGTTACTGCCTCTGTTGTTAACAGCAGACATCAATGCTATCTACAGTAGCAGTAACACAAGCACTGTTGATGAAGCCCTACTGCACAATATCTATGTTAGATACTTAGCTAACATTGAGATATGTTGCCAGCATGGTGAAAGGCTGTCGTTACAGGCTCGCAGCCGCCGATGGTGCCTGCACTATGGAGCGTGTGCGTAAAAAAAGTTTCAACGCAGCCTATCACTCACAATTCCCTTGCGTCCATCGTGTGGCCTCGACCCACGACTCAATGCCGGGCTTAATCTATCTAATGTACATACATGCATGTTAACTACTTATAAACTAAGTCACTGGGCTATTTCTACTTCTTAACTACTTATACTAAATCACTGGGGATGCAGATATTCTAAGTATCTACGAGATAGGAATAAAATATCACAGATAGAAGGCTAAAACTAAATTAATAAAATATCACAGTATTAGGTATTAGTCAAGTAAGTAAATAAATAATAATAATCGCAAAAATAATCAAAAATATAAAAATAAATTCATACGTCAGTTTGAAAAAAAATAGAAAAAAAAGATAGTCAGGTAATAATAATTGCATACGTCAGTTAATAAATAAATAAAACATACGTCAATAAATAACAAATATATAACATACATAAACACTGATAGATACATTTATACATAAAAGCAACTATAACAACATTAAACATAAACATGAGGACTAACTCTACGAAAAACATGTATCTATTTTGCAAAAATATCTTTAGCGTGGTATTCGCCGATCTTTTTCCCATTACTATCGCCAAGTTCATACATCGAGTTTCCTATGACATTTAGGATTATGCACTTAACTTGTTTTGGAGCTAACTTGGCGTTGTAATTGTCTATTTGGGAGCTTTGTTTAAAGTTTCGGCGGTATACCACTTGTCCTATTTGAAACTTAACATCTCTACTTCTAGTATCATAAACCTTTTTACTCCTTTCATGGGCCAACTTCAGCTCCTTCATTATTTTGTTTCGTAATAGTTGTAACTTGTCATTTGTATCCACAACTTCAACATCACTATCTTTTAATGCGCCTAACTTTCGGTATAGCTCGTATGATGCAGCATGCTGTATCATAGGCATACCGAAAGTGGCATAGTATGGCGACATATTTATGGCAGAATGTGCAACGCTGCGGAGGGCAAATGCGGCGTCAGTAATATATTTGTCCCAGTTTTTCTGGTTGTCCTTTATGAAGGACCGAACGATCTGCAAAACAGATCGATTTACCCTCTCCGCAGCGTTACCCTGAGGCGAATAAAATGCCGTTTTTATGTGTTTTGTGCCGTACTTTTCTAAGAAGCTGTTGAACATTTCTGACACAAATTGTTTTCCGTTATCCGAATGGACATATTCGGGTACACCGAAAATGTGGAAAACATCTCTTTCTAGGAATTTAATCACAGCAGCTGAAGTGGCCTTTCTCATTGGTTCTAAAAACACGAATTTTGTAAAATGGTCTAAACACACAAAGACATACACATTACCATCACTACTACGAGGATAAGGACCCATAAAATCAATAAACAAACGTTGGAAAGGTCGTTCGGTGAGTTTTTGCTTTCCCATTAATGGTTGTCTGAATACATTTTGTGTTTTATTTATCTTGCAGGTTTCGCAATCTTTTACATGTGCGCATACATCAGCTACCATACCTGGCCAATAATATTTTTGACGTAGTCGGGATAGGGTTTTATGTATGCCACCATGGCCAGCAGGAGGTGAGCCGTGGGACATTTCCACTAGACCCGGTCGCAATTCCGACGGAACCCAAAGCTTGTAGGTCTGGTCCGCTAGAAGATCGTCCCCCTGTCGAATTGCGTCCGTTTGTACACGAAACCGTCCGATAGACATAGGTCGGGGAGCTTTTCTTGGTTTTCGGTCACGGTTTTTCGAAGTTCTTTGTACTCCTCCGACTCAAAATACGGTGACTCGAGGCATATGTCTATCGCACGGTCGTTCGTTAGTATTTCGTCCATGTGCATCCTTGAAAGTGTGTCGGGAACCACGTTCTGCGCACCTTTTCTGTGTTCAATATTGAAATCGTATGCTTGGAGTTTTAGGCTCCATCTTGCTAATCTCCCTGACAAATCCTTTTGATTCATCAGCCATTTAAGGCTGGCATGATCGGTTATGATGGTGAACGGGGTTCCCTCCACATATGGGCGAAAACGCTTTACGCTAACTATCGCTGCATAACATTCAAGTTCGGTGATGCTGTAGTTTTTCTGTGCTTTGTTTAGTTTTGCCGACACGTAGGCAATGGGTCTTTCGTTCTGGTCATCGTCTAATTGAAACAAAACCCCGCCCACTCCGTCAGTCGATGCGTCGCATTGAATGTAAAACCGTCTAGTGAAGTCCGGGTGTGTAAGTACCGGCGCTGAAATCAAGCTCTGTTTGAGCTTCTCAAATGATTGCATGGCCTCGTCCGTCATTGTAAACTTCTTTATCGTGTCTTTCTTGAGGCAGTCGTGCAGCGGAGCTGCAATAGTCGCATAGTCCTGGATGAAACGTCGGTACCAGCCCGACATGCCCAGGAACCGTCGAAGTTGCTTAGGGGTTTTAGGCGTAGGAAAGTCTCTCACAGCTGCTACCTTATTGGCATCTGTTCTTATGCAACCATCCCCGACTACGTACCCAAGATACCTTACTTCCTTGTAGCAAAACTTACTCTTTTCGACATTAATAGTTAATCTAGCCTCGCGAAGACACCGAGCGACCTTTTCCAATGAACACATATGAGACTCAAAATCTATCGAACAAACTAACAAATCATCAAGGTAGACAAAGACACACTCACGTAAAGCGGCTGGAATGACCTTGTCCATAAGACGACACATTCTTTGTGCTGCATTGCACAACCCGAAAGGCATGACAGTGAATTGGTATAGGGGTCGGCCCGGGACAGTGAAGGCTGTCTTCTCGCGTGATTTTGATTCGAGGGGAATCTGCCAGAAAGCGTCTTTTAAGTCAATCGCGGAGATGTATCTAGTGTTTTGCAGGCGGCTCAAGATTCCATCGATGTGGGGTAAAGGGTATGCATCTTTGATCGTTCTTTCATTCACCTTACGCGCGTCTAAACATAGCCTGTTTTTGGTGCCCTTGATAACCAGTGAAACTGGTGAGTTCCAACTGCTATTCGATTCCTCGATAACTCCCATGCTCAGCATACGGTCCAACTCTGCGTATACAAGTTTTTGGATTGCCGGCGAAATCGGATAATGACGTTGCTTAACTGGCAGATTCTCGTCGACCACCTCGATGACATGCTCTTCCTTGTCCGTTCGGCCTAACCCTAATACCGCGAAAGATGGGAATTGGGCTTTTACACGCTCCAACGTTTGACTCTCTTCCGTCGTTAACACATGTTGAACGGCGTCGAAAGACAGGTCACCCTCAGCGGGTACGAGTTCCGCCACACTAGCAACATTATTACACACATTCACACCCTTACTCACAACATTCATTCCAAAAGCCTGCCAAAAATCCACTCCCAAATACACCTCCTGTTGTAAATCAGGTACTATTAAAAACTCAAGTTCTTTTGTGGCATTATCCCACAAAACAGGTAGCTTTATTACCCCCACCACGGCGGTTTCTTCCCCATTTGCCGTAAGGATATTTTGACCTTTGATTGGCATAATCAAGGCCTCTCTACCGCGCAGGAGTGCCGCTGAGCCTTTTCCTAAGCAGCAGGCACTCGCCCCTGAGTCCAGGAGAGCCAGGACTTCGTGACCTCCTATTTCAGTTTTAGCGAAAAATCGATTGTCTCCTTTCACAGTTACTATTGTTGCAACTATTTTGTTTCTTAACTGTTTAAAATATTTCCGTTTTTCTCTCATTTTCTTAATTTTTTTCAAAATTTCTACTCTTTTTCTTCCCCTGTATTCTATCCATTGCTTCACAAAAAATCCGCCTCCTTGCCTCATCGTACTCTAATTTTCGCTGATGTAAGCTTTTTCTTTCTTTTTCCTCCTTTCTCTCTACTGGCTTCACAACCCTAGCCTCATTTTCAACCCTCTTTAAAACTTTCAGTTCAGTGTGGCCGGGTTGTGAGTTTCCTGGCTGGAGCCCCCGGTTATCTCCGCCAGCTTCGGGTTTCCCTTACTGGGTTTAAAAACACAGAAGGACGCATTACTACCACAGGCAAAACAAAACATACTATGGAACTGGGACGAACATTTATTAGGCTTTTGTGCTTCTGCCGGGTTTTTCTCGAAGAAATCCACCGGCATGCCACACGAAAAGCACAACATCAGATGAAACGGTGACGCACAAAAGGAATTTATGGTGGACTTGGATGCATTAGGACAAACAGATGGGGTTGGAACACTAGGATTTACAGGGGTGTGTTGTTGGACTTGGGATTGGGATTGGAGTCTCCTATTAAAGGCCTCTATCTTCGGATCATGTAACTTTTCCTGCCGCTCCACCTGCTCGAAACCTATTTCGCTTACGGCCCTACCCCTACTCTTGTTTTCCTTTATTAGCTTTTCGGCTCTCCTGCACTCAGCCTTGAGATCCGCCAGAGAGTCCATTTTTAGGGCGAAAGTCAAGTTGGCCAGGTACGGTTTGAGATTTCCCTTAATAATGCCAACCAACTCCTTCTCCGGGATTCGCGTCCGCAAGCGGAAAGTCATATCGTGGATCTCCCCGTAGAAGTCGTCGAAAGTTTCTCCGGGTTGCTGCTTCCGTTCCATTATTTCACGGATTATTTCATAGTCGGACTCGGCGGTCTTGAAGTGGCTCAGCAGCTCGGCTTTCAATTCGGGGTACCCAAAATTGGGATCGCCGGCATGATCCTCGAGAATCTGCCAATACCACTTCAAGGCACCGCCGGAAACCAGACAATGAAAGTCCGTGAAAAGCTGGAAGTGGGTGATGTTGTGTTGTTCGCGCATTCTTTCAACCCGGAAGATGAAACTTTCGACGCTCATCCCTTTATTTGTTCCGTCAAATTTTATATGCCACTTCTCCAAGTCTAACTTCTTCCACCTTGGAGTGGCAATCGGATCTCTTGAGTCTTGTGTCGACCCTGAGGTGCGATTAGAAGGTAGTCCGCTGGCACGACCAGCGGTTCCGCCAGCTTGGCGTTCTGGAGTGGATGCTCCGGTTGGTTGGTTGCCCAGGGGATGCACGGTGGTCTCCATTTCAGTCATACGACCACTAAGGTTCCCCACGTTGGTTTTGATGCTCCTAACTTCCGAAGCGATCTGAGACACCAAGTCTTGCTGTTGCGCCATCATCGCCATCATTCGGCTCAGCTGCTCCACATTTGACATCGAGTTGGCTGCCCCAGTCACAGACGGATTTCCAACGCTGGGACCCGGAATCGCAGCTTGTGGATCCCCTGGTGCCACTTCGCCTCCCACAGCACCCACCTCCTCAGTGTCGGACATTTGACACAAGAGATCGATTTTCTGAGAGAAGTTCAAACTATTATTGGCTTCGTTCAATGACAGTCCGCTTGCGAACGTCACCCTATGAATTCGGTCGGGGTCGATGGTCGAAAATATCCGGGACGTGCACCTGTCTAAGTAGGCACTCGGGACAAAGTCGACTCCACGCGGAATCCCTGTGTCAATCTGATCGAACACAGACCCAACTACCAAATTTTCGTAGTCTCTTTGCTCTATCGCCTTCGATTGGCTTCGAGTGATCCGCCTATTCGAGTTCAAAATCCCTAATCCACCTGGTACCCTATCCACCAAATCCTGATCCGCCTCCTTGTCTTTGGCAGACATTCACCAATCCAAAAAAAAACAAATTATTGTATCAAAAGAATATACGAATGGAATGTTAAATCAAGAAAGTATTTGTTTATGTAGTGCAGCCTAATGTATTCAACAATCGTCGATATAGAACTTAAAGAAAGGCAAGAAATATGGCGAAAAAATCGGCTGGGTTTCAAAATTTTAAATTCCGAATAAAAATTATAAAAAGAACTTAAAAGCAACAAAAATAAAAAATATGACTGCTATATCAGTAAGTAAAAATAAAAAAAAACAGAAAAATTCAAATTCCCAAAAAAAAATTTATAAAAAGTATCAAAAGATATAGAAGCAAAAAATAAGACTGATGTATCAGTAAAAAAACCAAACAATAGAAATTCAAATTTACAATGTATGTATGTATTTATTATATAAGTATGTATGTATAAAAAGAATAAATAATGTCATATAATAATAGTATGTTATGTAATAATGTGTGTTTATGTGTGTGTGTAGTGTAGATTTAGATATTTTATACCGCAACCAAATAAAAAGTTTGTAAATATATTAAAAATGATATTACAAGATATAAAAAAATTGAAATAATTCAACTTGTAAGTATAAAAAAATGTTAAAAAAAAATGTTTGCTTTTGTTTAAATAAATGAAAAGTCCAAAATTTAAAAAAAATTTATAATTGAAATTCTACGTATTGGTGTGTGTGGTGCTGCCTTGGCGAAGATTATGTGAAGGCGATAGGTCCGTCTCTATTTATAGTCGTGTCCATTTTCAGTCCTCGTACTGTCCTTTAGGTGTGACACTACACGCCCGGTGACGAGTCACGAAGTGTGGATGCCACACCTCCCTACTCTCATCGTGGCGACTTGTTGCAAACCTCACTTACCGGTAATGCTGGATCATCGGTAAGGTAGCTTGAACAGGTCGTCACGATCTCCTACCTAGTGTCCGTCTCTAACTGTGTGCCATATCAAGTACCACCTACTCGGGTTAAAACCCAAGGAGGGAACCCTGGTATGGTCACTCAGCTTCCTCCTACTCTATTTGTCATGATGCCACAAGCTGTCAGGATAAATCCCAATAGCGATGCCATCATGACGGTCCCTGTACTAGTCAAAGAAGGAAATTAGAGCAATTCGAGATAGGTAAGAAAGATGATAGAAAAGCAAAAAAAAAACAAAAAAAGAAGTTAATGATTTAATTACTGAAAGAAATAAAAATAGAAACTATGGTAAAAATGAAAATTAAACTAATTGGGCTATTACCGTTGGGCGCCATTGTTATGTAGCTGGTAGTTTGTTTGGTGAGGAGTGGTGGCAAGCAGGTATGCTTGCATCCCAGGCTAGCTCGTCAGCGTGGGGCGGGGTACTTTCCACCACCCTCACCTACAGCCACATGAACAAAAAGGGGTTCATACCTGCATATATACAAAAAGTTAAAGATAAAAGTAGAAAAAGGGCATAGGTGAGGAAAGATAATGGAAATAAAGGAGAGGCCTGTCCTGTCAGGTGGAGTCTTCCCACCCGCTTCCGTGCAACTTGCACGAAACCATGGGCACTGTGCTGACTCCTAATAACGTACAGTGCCCCCAAACTTGACTCAAGTCAACCAGTCTGTCACTTAGTCATTTTCCCTAATACTCACCTTCACATATCCGTGCGCGCGCAAGCGCAGCACCCACACCAACAATTAAGTCTAGCCCTGCATATTAGCAATCAAGGAACCTTCAACTAATCATTATAATAGTTTATTTAATATAATAATTCCTACGATAATCCTATTTTTATGTCGGTAACTAATCTGACTATCTTAGCCTATCTTCACAATTCATTCAAATTTCAAATTTCTTCATATATGTATCTATCTATATGTGTTACAGACTAGCAAAATGCAATAACAAAAGCAAAAAAAAGGCAAAGCAAAAAATACAAAGAAAAACTTACTCACTAATTGTATTCAAACTTATGCATATAATTCAAAAAGGATATCACAAAAATGTATATTTTTGTCTTAACCTCCTAATGAATGTAATTCAGAAAAACAAAAAAAGATATAGTAAAAATAAAAAAAAGTAATAATACAAAAAAATTGCAAGCCAGAATTGCCAAACAAAAGAAAACTTATCGACTAATTATAGAATAATTATTCTAAAATTTAAGACAAAAGGATTTCAAACTAACTTCCTTAGGTACATAAAAAAAAAGTGACAAAAATTCGTAGAAAGATTTTTATTAGAAAAGCAAAATTCTAAGACCCTCTAGTGTAGCGGTCATTGATCTTTTGATCAGCTGATCGCTGTCCCACTGACCCAGATTTCGATTTCAAGATCAAGGCCAATTCATATATATAAAAAAATGTAAAACCAGAGAAAAATGTAAAACAAAAAAATGTAAAAAAAAGGAATTGAGAGTGTTGTGTTTTTGTGTGCGTGAGATTGTGTTTCTAGAGTAGTTATGTATGTACGTATATCTTTTCGTATTTTTTTTTTGTCACTAATCCCTTTGCTACCTTGGGAGTAGGGTGGGATTACGCCCTCAATAGACGTACATACATACAAACATATATACGTCTCAAGTAATTACTCACCAAGTCACTGCTCCAATGGCGCCACTGCAGAGTACCTGTGCTGAAAAAAGAGTAAATTGCTTACATATATATTAACTCCTAGCACTTGGTCATGCGCACAATGACCACTCTCTCCCCACTCACCCAGCTCAATCGCTTATGATCTTATCTTTCTTGAATTATAACTTTAGTGCCCTATGCTGTCTTCATGGATGCGCATAGTATGCGGAGGCCCCCTGTGTTAAACTTCCAACTACCCTAGGCCGGACCGAATGTCCGGAAGGTTCGGGTATCCGGGTGATAGGGTTCGAGCCCGAATGGAGTGAAGGCGGTAGGCGGAAGAATGGTAAAAATTCAAAGGTAAAAAAAATTAGATACAAATTGTAAAAATTAAGTGTCAAAAAGGTAAGAAGAAATAAAAAAAAAAACGTGGATGATCTTGTGATGGTGTTAGTGGTGGTGTCGAGTACAAAAAAAAAAACGAAGTGGGCAATAGAAAGTGGAGCAAAAAAGAATGTAGATATGGCAAATGGTAACGAAAACCAAAATAGCCAAAAAAAACTGAAGGCGAAATGAACAAATGAAATCGAAACAAAATTAAAGTAGAAATTATTGAAAATCTAGCTAGTTAAATGAACAAATCGAGATACGAAATTTAGGTACGGAAGGTTAAAAATAAAATTTAAGATGGTTAAACAAAAAATAAAAAAAAGGAATAAAATAGAAAATTCACTAGTCGTAGGAAAAGCTCCACCTAAAATTGCCTCTAAGGAAAACTAAATCAAAACGGTTGGCAAAAGAAGAAGTGAAGGAAAAATTCATAAAAAGAAACCCTGGCTGAAATAGCGAACATAAGGAATTCAAAAATTGTTATTATGTAAAAAAAACTATAAATTTCAACCCCGAATTAATATACCCCAAAATGCCCCTAATGGCCTGATGCCCTTTGATAAAAAGAGTTTTTACTACCCTATTCAAACCCTAGGCTTCGGATAAATATAATTGGCAAAAAAAATATAAGTAAAAAGAAATTAAAAATAAAACTAAATATACAAAATTTCAAAAAACCCAAAAATATAAAATTTTATATAAAAATAAGACATAAACCCGCTCCTTGCGTAGATGGCCTGGATATTTGGTGGATGTGTTGTTGTGGTGTGTGTTGGTTATATTGGTGATGCTGAAATGTTGGTGATTTTTGGATGTGTTGGTGATGATTTCGCTGTTTGTGTGGTTGATGTTGTTGTGGTGCCTTTTGCTGGCATCGGTGCCGCCAAATGATTTTTCCAACTCTTGACGGTGTTTGTTGCAGTGGGGTTACGTGTTGTGCAAGTTATCAGTGTCTCTGTGTTGTTTTTGTGGTGAATGTATGGCTGATATGTAGTTACTAGCAGTGCAAGTTTTCCGTGTGTTGTTGTTGTTTTGGGTGGCTTGTTGTTGCTTTGTACCATTAAACGTTTTAGGCGTATTTCCTAGGCGTTTTGCCGCCAAAATCCGGTACCCTGGGGGTACTCCCGGTGTCACTGCAACCTGAATAAAAAACCCACGAAAATTTTAGGAAAAAGTGTAATATTTTAGGTGGAGGATTATTACGAAGGGAAAGGACAAGGAAAGCATATTTAAACATACATAAGTATGTTCTTTTGTTTGCTTGGACGTAGATGCACATATACAGAACTATATGTGTACAGATACACCTATGTGCATGCCATTTTGCTGTTTGGCTTGCCAGGGAGATTGGCTATGAAATAGAATCAATCTCGCCGTAAAACATGCCAGGGCATACGGAGGAGTGAATGGGATATGAACGACTTACCGGGATTTTCCTGGGGTTATGGTGCACGAAAAGGATTACTGGTTGGGCCCGTTCCTGGCCGTGTTGAACTTCAGTTTAATAATATTAACCGCGAACCGTTTAGACTTTTCGGCGGTTTCTGTACTTGGAGTTCGGTTTGAAAATCCGCGCACTTCACAACAAAAGAAGAACTTGTGATACACTTATGGGCACAGTTTTAACGCAACTTTGGCCCGTTGACTACTTCGGCACCCTTTTATACCTTCCGCCGCGGTAAGGAAAGCTGCCTTTTTGGGAAAGTTTTCACCTATACAAATCTCTAAGCCTTCGTTTTTCCCGCATTCTCAAATACACACTCATACCTTCACACAACATGCTAATATCTTCCTTTCTTTCTAACATAGATAGAATGTTGCTAGGCATTCAGCAACATTGCCTCTGTTACTGCCTCTGTTGTTAACAGCAGACATCAATGCTATCTACAGTAGCAGTAACACAAGCACTGTTGATGAAGCCCTACTGCACAATATCTATGTTAGATACTTAGCTAACATTGAGATATGTTGCCAGCATGGTGAAAGGCTGTCGTTACAGGCATTCGAGAGCGCCGTTGTAAAGGTCTTTACCAGATCCTCCAACTCCCCTACTGATGAGGGGACTTGTGGGGGCAGTGCTGGTAAGTCCCTAGATAGTATTTCATTGTGTAGCTGCCAGTTAGTGTTACGTGGGTTGCGTTTCATAACCGGCTGCTCAACAGAAAAGTCTAGAACTATTTCTACGTACCGGTGGTCGGAGAATGAGTGCTCATCGAGAACGCGCCATTTTCTGACCCACTCATAAGCGCCTTCGCTGCAAATAGTGAGATCTATTACCTCCCTACGGGATTTAGTAATAAACGTAGGTTCGTTACCCACGTTGCAAACTACCAGGTTAGTTGTTAACAAATAGTCAAACAACGACTCTCCTCTAGCATTGATAACGGAGCTTCCCCACTGGACGTGATGAGCATTGGCGTCAGTTCCGATAATAAGATGACCCATGGAAAAATTTGCCACCAGGTCTTTTACCTCCCTCTGTGGCGGAGGTTCTTCGGCGTCGTAGGGCATATAGACCGACGCCATCGTCAGACTGGTACTGTCGACTGTTAAACTGGCAGCTGTAACGTCACCATTGGTATAGTTGGGCAAGAGAAATGCATTCAGCTCAGACTTAACTCAAATACAGGCTCTAACCCTGCCCCCTCGCTGGCTCGAATAAGCTTATAACCCTTAGGCCCCAAACCGCAAATCCTTGAGCTGTTGACCCAGGGTTCTTGGATGAGGGCCACATCTACGTCGCCTTTAGAGAAACGACTGATTAAAGCAGCCGAGGCTGCTTTAGATTTGTGCAGGTTTATCTGAATCACCACCAACATGAGAGTGCTCAGACTTCCCTGCCTCCGCCGTATCGTCGAGTTCCACCTCGTCTGGAGGCTTATCTTTCAACGACGATTTCTTCAGACCACGGTTTGGCGTGGCAGAGATCCTACTATCTGTGGCAGTGTCAACTGTGGTGCGCTCAGGACTAGCTGCTATCACTGTGACGTTGAGGTCCTCCCCGTCCAGCAGGCTGTCTCCCATCTCCGAGCTGTTCACAGCTCCTTCGCCATTTGACGTGGCAGATACCATACTTTCCGAGTCGGACATCTCCGACTCCCCTTCCGGCACTGCGATGTCCGAGTACTCCGGTGCAGCCGAAATAGCAGCGCGCTGTGCATCGCCGCGGTATACGTGGATCACGATCTGACCCATGCCGTAGTGCACTCGTCCATTGCACCGTTTAAGGGGCTCGAGTGCCTCCTTATTCAAGGTGAAGACCGCTTGCCTATCAGGCCCTACCGCGTCCTCGACCAGATTTACACCCCAGTCCTGCGTCGGGAGAGACGGGTTCATGATCATCAGCATCCTGAGAATTCTCTCAGGTTCAGCAGGGATAGCAGGAATCCACGCTCTTGCCCTTGGCCGAGCCGGGATGTCTTTCCAGTCGACAATCTCGATTCTTGCCCCTTGGTAGATCTCACCTAGTCTTGCAGCTGCTGCCTTGTACAGTGCAACAGTTTTTGCATCCTCGCACGCGAATACCTTGATTCGGCCCTGGTGCCATCCCGCATCAGAACCCATCGGAGTGGCACCCGGAGACTCATCCATAATGTCGAGAAGGGCATTACCGATAGCGTTCCGGACGAACCGCCACTGGTCCCTAGGGATGGCCCAGTTTTCATTACCTCGGTCAATGACGCCTATGAGGATCCTATCCTTAGTCACTTCAGCAAAGCTGAGTTTACCCATTACGGGGGCGTGTTGCTGCCGCTTCGGGTGAGGTTTTAAATCCACGTCCGATCTCTGGCGTTTGAAGGGATTTATATTAACCTTCTTTGGCGCGTAATCGCTTTAGAAGTTCGGTAAGATAGCTTCAGCCATCTCCACCGTCTTCCTAGCATTCGGCGATAGCGTCTCTTGTGAAATACCCTCGTATTTCTTCAGTATCCTCGCGGCCGCTCTTTTGTCCAAGTACTCAGAGCGACTGGGAGATGTCTTTTGGGGTAAATTTCGACCCGTAGTTGCCATCGCGGTCGTTCCCTTATTTGGATCTCTGGGGCCAGGTCGTGAGACCACTGCCACAGACGTTAAAGACTTGGTTTCGGTACCGGCACTTACTAGGGCTCTAGCATCAGCCGTTGTTGGCTTCACCGTGTTTGTACCGGTACTTACTTTGGGGATTGCCCCCTTATTATCCAGAGCTGATCGACTCGTAGTTGCCATCGCTGTCGATCTCTCGGCTGATGAAGAAATGGAGTTTGTCCTCCGACGTTGCGTTCTCGCTTGCTCCACCATTTTCCTCCTCTGCTGGGCAGTATACATGGTTGTATCATTATTTTTAAGGTTTTTATTACTTTTTTTCATCTTGTTCGTACGACCCCTTGCCGGGCAAGGCCAGTTTAGGGTCAAAGGAAGAGTATGGGGAATGTGTCGTCCGCCGCGGCAGAGCCCCATGCCGCGGTAAGGCCATAGTTACTCTCCGAGGCGGCCCGGTAACAGAGAGGCTCCGTTCGATTACAGCCACGATTTGCCTCCCGGCTGCAAACGTCCAATGGGCACGTGGTCGCATAACACCCTGGATTGGGAGGGGGAAGATCTTAGTCGTCGCGCCAGAGAGGCTTGACTTCTCTCGTGATGTAGTACCGGCGGCACTATGATCACAAGGGTAGCGCAGCCCTGTGGCTATCGACTTAAGCCCTCGTACCGCGGGAAGGTGTCAACCCTTCGGATTAAATAAAGTAAAACAAAATAAAAAATAATAATTTAAAATAAAACAACAATAAAAAATGCAAAAAAATTAATAAAATAATATAAAATAAAATATGTAAAAGGAAATTAAAATATTTTTTCTTATCTTATCGGCTTGCTTCTATCGCCATTTGTTTTCAAACAAACGAGTGACCAACTCCACGTCAAGTGATACACACGTGTAAAAAATGTATGTGATTAATTTTTTAAAAATAGAAGACTTGTATGTAATGATTTTGTTATTTATTTTGTTGTTTTTTTGTTTTATAGTTTCACCCCGAAGAGGATTACCGTGTGTAATCGCAATATATTGGTTATAAAAACAACACCTTTGTGTTTTATTCAAACTCGGACCTCAAGCCAGCTTACATATCTCTTTGGAAATTAAAAAGAATGAAATTAAACAAAAAATTAAAATAAAATGGAATGAAATAAGTAAAAAATATATTAAGAAAAATGAGATGAAAACAATTAAAAAAAATAAATTTCCAAAAAATAAAATAAAATAAAACCAAATAAATAAAAATGAACTAAAATAAAACTAAATAAAACAAGTAAGGAAAGCTGTCTTCGGCTGTGCCCAAGGCTAAATACCTTTCATGAATAAGCGTCACGATTTTCACTGTTTGATCCCAGTACAGCCTGTGTGAATTTAAATTTAGCTCATGCCGAAATTATCGGAACTATCGATTATACGGGGGCGATGTGTTATATCCAATGTATGGTCCAATCTCATTGATTTTTAACATCGACATTCCACATTCTAAAATAGCAGTAGCTACGAAATTTTACTTTCCTACCTATATAATTACAGGAGTTATCTACCAAAATCCGTTTATCGGAACAATCGATTGTATGGGGGCTATGTGAAATATTTATCCCATCTCGATGATTTTCAACATCGATATTTCACATATAAAAATAGCGATACTTCCAAAATTTCACGTTCCTACGTTTTTAATTACAGGAGTTATCTACGAAAATCCGTTTATCGGAATAATCGATTGTATGGGAGCTATGTGAAATATTATCCCATCTCAATGATTTTCAACATCGATATTTCGCATATAAAAATAGCAATACTTACAAAATTTCACGTTCCTAGCTCTTAAATTAAAGGAGTTAACAAAAAATAAAATAAAATAAAACCAAATAAATAAAAATGAACTAAAATAAAACTAAATAAAACAAGTAAGGAAAGCTGTCTTCGGCTGTGCCCAAGGTTAAATACCTTTCATGAATAAGCGTCACGATTTTCACTGTTTGATCCCAGTACAGCCTGTGTGAATTTAAATTTAGCTCATACCGAAATTATCGGAACTATCGATTATACGGGGGCGATGTGTTATATCCAATGTATGGTCCAACCTCATTGATTTTTAACATCGACATTCCACATTCTAAAATAGCTGTAGCTACGAAATTTTACTTTCCTACCTATATAATTTATTTATTTATTTATTTATTTAGTTATCTAACAAAATCCGTTTATCGGAACAATCGATATTATGGGGGCTATGTGAAATATTTATCCCATCTCGATGATTTTCAACATCGATATTTCACATATAAAAATAGCGATACTTCCAAAATTTCACGTTCCTACGTTTTTAATTACAGGAGTTATCTACCAAAATCCGTTTATCGGAATAATCGATTGTATGGGAGCTATGTGAAATATTTATCCCATCTCAATGATTTTCTACATCGATATTTCGCATATAAAAATAGAACACTTACAAAATTTCACGTTCCTAGCTCTTAAATTAAAGGAGTTATCTACCAAAATCCGTTTATCGGAATAATCGATTGTATGGGGGCTATGTGAAATATTTATCCCGTCTCGATGATTTTCAACAACGATATTTCACATATAAAAATAGCGATACTTCCAAAATTTCACATTCCTACGTTTTTAATTACAGGAGTTATCTACCAAAATCCGTTTATCGTAACAATCGATTGTATGGGGGCTATGTGAAATATTTATCCCATCTCGATGATTTTCAACACCGATATTTCGCATATAAAAATAGCAACACTTACAAAATTTCACGTTCCTAGCTCTTAAATTAAAGGAGTTATAGCCCAAAAACCGTTTATCGGAATAATCGGTTGTATGGGAGCTATATGTAACATCGGTCCGATCTTGCTGGTTCCGACAAATGATTCCTATATTGGAAAATGGTGGCCGCATACCAAATTTCGGCCAAATATCTCAAAAACAGACAGACGGACAGACGGACATGGCTAAATCAACTCTCTACTTATTGATGGGTCTATCTCTTCTTCTTCTCCAAAGTTATAATACCATTTCATGTTCATGAAAGGTATAAAAATGAAAGATACTAAATACAGTAGACGCTCACAAATTAGAATCACTTTGTTTTTAGGGTGATTCTAATTTCTGAAAAATTCTAATTCCTGGACGTTTTTTTATTTCAATAAAACCTTAAAATTTAAGTCAGTTTGCATTGAAAAACTACAATGAAATTTTGTCTTATTAAATTTTTTTCATAAAAACGAGAAAACATAAGGTAAAATCCAATATACATATATGTATTTATGCGCTAAGTCAAAAAAAGGTCCAAAAAACAAAAACTCCAATTACAGTAAATATATTTATTTTATCAAAAACACCTAAGAGATCGATAAAAATACATTAAAACAGCCAAAAATTAATCAAAAACTTCGTAGCTAAAACGCCAAATGAACTTTCATCTTTATCGGGATATTCCACTTTAAATATTTGTTTGGCTTTCTCCTTTAGTATTGGCCCAGTTAATGTACACTTTTTTTCGCGTTAATTTAAAAACCACTTATCTAAGCAGGAGTTAAATGGTGGGCGGCGAGCAGTTTATTATTATTGTTGTTGTTATATTATATGGTTGCGGGAGTTGGCCGGGGTTGCCGGTTCGAATCCCACCTCAACCAAAGTCTTTTTAATTTTATTTATTTTATTATTTTTATATTCCATATATGGACTGTGTTTGGTTCTTTTTAATTATTGGTATGTACCATCAAGTCTAGTGGACTGTGTTTTGGTATTGACACTCTGTATGTATTAATTGGGGCGAGCACTTTGGCTCTGAGAATGCATCGTTGGCTATTCTCACTTCCTTAGAAAACCCCTCAAAATTGTTGGTGGTGAGCACTTGGGCTCTGAGGCATTGGCGGCTATTGGCTTACCCCATTTTGCTTGTGAAAAACCACGTTTTGTGACTGCGACTATAAGCTATGTATTCCGAATATTCCATAAATTATCTGCGAATTACAATAATATGTAATGCAGATGAAATAAACGAAACCATGTTATGTCGCTTAAACATACTCCCCGCCCTAGACGGCTTAGTCGTCTAGTAAAGAGCCATAGGTGCTGGTTTGATCCGGCTCGAAGGACCATATCTAAGCAGGAGTTAAATGGTGGGCGGCGAGCAGTTTATTATTATTGTTGTTGTTATATTATATGGTTGCGGGAGTTGGCCGGGGTTGCCGGTTCGAATCCCACCTCAACCAAAGTCTTTTTAATTTTATTTATTTTATTATTTTTATATTCCATCAAGTCTCATGGACTGTGTTTGGTTCTTTTTAATTATTGGTATGTACCATCAAGTCTAGTGGACTGTGTTTTGGTATTGACACTCTGTATGTATTAATTGGGGCGAGCACTTTGGCTCTGAGAATGCATCGTTGGCTATTCTCACTTCCTTAGAAAACCCCTCAAAATTGTTGGTGGTGAGCACTTGGGCTCTGAGGCATTGGCGGCTATTGGCTTACCCCATTTTGCTTGTGAAAAACCACGTTTTGTGACTGCGACTATAAGCTATGTATTCCGAATATTCCATAAATTATCTGCGAATTACAATAATATGTAATGCAGATGAAATAAACGAAACCATGTTATGTCGCTTAAACACCACTCATAAAGAGTTGCTTCCATTTTTGGATATTCAGCGATATGCAATGATTTTTTTTTTAGCCTCTTGATAGGTATTAGAAACAGCGCTTAAAATTGATGATTTCATAGATTTGATATAGGTGATTGCAGATGGCGCTACATCATATTCTAGTACTAAACGCTTCCCTTGAATACCTTGGTCAAGCTTTTCCAAGATCTGCACTTTGGTTTCCAAAGACAAAGTATTTTTCTTACGTTTATTTGGCATTTCAGCGAACGACTTTGACTTTTAAGCAAACAATGCCGAAACACGTGCACGGGTATCGAATTCAAACAAAAACTGTACAGATAGCGACGAAAATCAACGACTACCGAGGGTAACATGAATAAATTGGGGATTCCCCTTTTTATATCTCATTTTGCAACAAAAAACAAAATACGCTCGCAAATTAGAAATTTCGATTCTAATTTCAGAGCGTGTAATGTATTCAAAAAGTTGATTCTAATTTCTGGAAATTCTAATTACTGAGAGTTCTAATTTGTGAGCGACTACTGTATAAATAAAAACAAGTAAGGAAAAGGCTATCTTCGGCTGTGCCGAATTCTTTATACCTTTCATGAGTATGAGTCGCGTTATTTGAAACATGAACACACTATAAAGGAGTGACGCTCTTACGCTGATAAATAAAGAATGGAATCAATTGTATAGGGGCTATGTGAAAAATTAGGTCAACCCGACTGAATATTAAAAATAATGAAATTAAACAAAAAAGTAAAATAAAATGGAATGAAATTAGTAAAAAAATATATTAAGAAAAATGAGATGAAAACAATTAAAAAAATAAATTTTATGGGGGCTATGTGAAATATTAATCGAGTCTCAATGATTTTCAACAACGATATTGTTCATGTAAAAATAGCGATAATTACAAAATTTTACATGTCTACCTATTTACTAACAGGAGTTATAGCGCAAAATCCGTTTATCGGAACTATCGATTGTATGGGGGCTATGTGAAATATTAATCCAGTTTCAATGATTTTCAACATCGAAATTTTTCATTCAAAAAGAGTGATAGTTACAAAATTTGACGTTCTTACCTTTATAATTACAGGAGTTATAGCTCAAATCCGTTTATTGGAACTATCGATTTTATGGGGACTATGTAAAATATTAATCGAGTCTGAATGATTTTCAACATCCATATTGCTCATGCAAAAAGAGCGATAGTTACAAAATTTGCCGTTCATACCTGTTTAATTGCAGGAGTTATAGCTCAAAATCCCTTTATCGGAACTATCGATTGTATGGGGGCTATGAGAAATTTTAATCGAATCTTAATGATTTTCAACATCGAAATTTCACGTTCCTACTGATTTTATTACAGAAGTTATGGCCAAAAAACCTTATATCGGAACAATCGGTTGTATGTCGGTTGCTATATTACAAAATGGTGGCCACATACAAAATTTCAGCCAGATATCTCAAAAACTGAGGGACTAGTTTGCGGACATGGCTAAATGAACCCAGGTTGTCATCCTGATCATTTCGTTATACTTATTGATTTATCCATATCTTCTTCTTCTCATACTTACAAACATCGGACCAAAGTTATAATACCATTTCATGTTCATGAAAGGTATAATTAATATAAAACAATAAATCAAAATAAAAAAAAAAATAAAAAATAAAACAAAATTAAATTAAAATTAAAATAAAATGCAATCTAAAATAATAACAAAATAAAATAAAATAACACGAAAAATATAAAAGTAAATAAATAAAATAATATAAAAAATGGTAATAATGATAATAATTAAAACAAGATAAAATAAAATATTTTAAAAAATGCCATAAGGTCATTATTCGGTTGAAAAGTGTAGAAACTTAAATCATAAAAAACTGTAACATGAAAACATGACAAAAAAAACTTGAAACATTTAACGTTTTTGACGAAAAAGTAAAAAAGGACTAGAAAACAAAGTTTAGTAGGTAACAATTAATTTTAAGTACAGAAAAAGGAAACATAACAATTTATTTTACATTAAAATGACTAGAAAATTACTTTAATATAAAAAAATTACTTAAATTCAAAACATTAAAACTAAACTATATTACTTAGAGCTATTACTAAAATAACTTATTCACGAAAGTGCTCAACTATCACACTTGATAATTTGTTGAAAGCCTCCGCAGCGACTTTCAACCCTTCCCCCAGGAGTGTGTTGGACTTGGCCACATTATTATTCGCCATTAACTCGCCTCCGTCTGCCTCTCTTGGTTTGGGACCAACTTAGCCTGATTTTCGGCCAGCAACTAGGGGAGCAAAATATTAAAATTAAATAAATAAATAAGCACAAATAAGTAAAATACGTGGTAGGTTAACTAAGGTTCCTCAGCCAACTATGCACACTGCTCCTGAACGAAGAAAAGGTTGACCTAAAATGACGCCAAAATCTGTAAATTTCACATCATCTGGGACATTGCACCTAAAGGGTTAGTTGGAAAGAAACAACTCAGCCAAAAACGAAAAGTTGCAGTTCGTTGATAATGTCATCCTTTTGAGAATATGCATATGTTTTGCATTTTTGTTCATATATTACTACTTTAGTGCAGTTTCATGCATAATTTACATAATTTTTTTTACATAATGTCAAAGAGTATATATGTATCTACTAGCAGACGTTGTCCTGCCACAAATTTATTTCCCTGCATGTTTCTCTAACCCGTAGCCCATTTCTGTATCCTTGCGATACGAATTATATCGCAAAATGCAACCCTGATTAATGGTTATCGCAAGGTAGTGTTTCTGTATGAGTGGTGAGCATGTATTTTCGATATTTCTTGCGTTATTCATATCACTAGCTCCGGAGGTCGTGATATTATAAGTTAAAATGAAAATGAGTGAAGTTCGTTGGTAACTAATTTAGATTTTTTGTTTTCTAATTAATTTTTTATTTTATAGAAAAGTAGTGTAGAGTAGCAGTAGTGGAAAAATTACAAAAAAACCAAAAAGTAAAACTTTTGGAGCTAATGAAGGCCAAAGAGGTATTTGTTTCCTTTAGGGATCAACTGCTAATAAATTAGCTAAAATTATGTGAGATAGCTCAAAAGACGGGGTTTGGCCTCAGGAGCACGAATCGGGAAGCGCTCTTTTAATATTTTGTTTTTGTGAAAAAGTATCGTCAAAAAACCGAAAAATGGGTAATTGTCTAGTTTAGCTGTCAACTGCTAATAAAATAGTTAAAATTATGAAAGAGGGCTCAAAAGACGGGGTTTAGCCTCAGGATCAAGAATCCGGAAGCGATTTTTAATTTTTTGTTTCATTGAAAAGTTATGGCAAAAAACCAAAAATTGACCCGGGTTCGATAACAAAATTGGGGCGGAATCCATGGTATTTATGTGCAGAACACCTTTCTGAGTTGGCAGCCTTCGGCCGCGCTTATTATATATAACCCTGGCCTACGCCATCTCAAGTTCGGGTGGTTGCCTGAACCGTGGCAACATGCACGGTACGCATTCTCTCGCACGTTTTTAGGTACAGCCTAAAAAATTACAACAACCACATGAAAACTTACAACTTTGTTTGCAAATATCTCTTCAGAGAAGCAAAATATTAAAAAAGCCCTTCCGCATTCGTGAACCTGCGGCCAAACCCCGTCTTTTGAGCCTGCTTCCATAATTTTTCGCTAATTATTTAGCAGTTGACAGCTAAAGTAGACAATTACCTTAACTATTAACAATTTGGAAATTCACTGCACTTTGTTATTATACAGACAGATGCTATGTTCCATTTCGTTTATTATATCGATATGATAAAAACTCACCACTATTTTATCGCAAGGTGAATTGAGTGTGTTACAGAAACATTTCTCATATCGAAAGCGATACGAGCCTTGCAATAGCAAATCGATCGTTATTATAACGAAAGGTTATAGAAACGGGCTACCGATCCCTATATCTATTTGAATCCATATGATCTTGTATAACTCCTCACGAAATTTCAGTGGTCTAACCTAAATATGGACTATGAAATGTTTCCATCGTTTGGGAGGTGCCACGCCCCCTTTTACTTTACCTCTAGTTTTTTGGGAGATGATAGGGATTTATCTTATTTAACTCCTCATGAAATTTCAGTGGTCTAACACATACCTGTTATGTTTTGATTACTAATCGTAATTATTAGTAATCTGATTACTTTGTTTGGGTCCCAACTAGATTGCGTAATGATTACGATTATAAAGAATCAAAAAATAATCAGGATTACTCTAGATTACTGAAAAGAATCAAAAATAATCAAAATTAATCAAAATATATAATTGATTCTTTACAACGATTATTTTTGATTCTTTTCAATCCAAAAGTTGCTTGGTATTTTGGATTGAAAGTAATCAAAAAGAATCAATTATTTATTTTGATTATTTTTGATTCTTTTCAGTAATTTAGAGTAATCATGATTATTTTATGATTCTTTATCATCGTAATCATTACGTAATCCCAATATTTCAAACGCACAATAAATAATCATTACACTTCTTTTTAGAAAATAGTCTAACCGATTACTAATCGTAATCATTATTTAACAGCTATGGTCTAACCTAAATACTTCCCGAGATATGGACTATGAAGTATTTCATTCGTATGAGAGGTGCTACGCCCCCTTTTTCGTTATCACCAGTGTTTAGACCACCGGTCTAAATATATCGGCCGCCCTCGTAGCAAACCGTAGTATCTTCCGCCCTATTACTTTTTACTTTTTATCTTCATACCGATAACAGCTCTTACCCCTTCGACTCGACATTCGATCACTTCTTTTCCGAGCATACGAGAGTCGTCAGCTGCCAAACCAAGGTAAAGTAACCAATTACATTTCCATATAATCATTTATTGTGCACTTTGTAATTACTCCTACATTTCATTACCACATACAAGTTACTTTTAATAAAACTATTGTACATACATTCGAATCTCATTGTTTATTTCCTTATTCACTCGCCGCTCTTTTCATTTCTTTGCATATCTTATTACGTGCGAGCATCCCGCCATTGCCATTGGTCCTTCGTGCCGGAAAATAAGCGAAATTTTAATTTCATTGGTCCATCTCACCGGGAATTGGAACTGGCGTCCCAATCACGGAATAACAAAAACCCACTGATAATTAATAATTTGCACTACCAAGGAACATAATTTGTGAAATCCAGAGTTTTTAATTATTTTCTTCCGAAAACTTAAACGAGCAAAACGAACGATCAGCCATAATACCAGCGAGTGACACCAACACATTTATACATCCAGTGCTCACATCATACCATCACATCACATCTGCATCAGATCACAAATTGATTGCACAACACATTATTACCAAACACAGTCCATTTGCTCAACACAGTTTCATCGCTCAAGGTACGTTGGTTTGTTTAGTTCATGCACCATATTTTTTAATACGTACAAAACGTAAGTGAACTTTGTGAGTGATTTTTTTAAGTAAGTGAAAACCTTGTGTGCTTGACAGCGCAATATCGCCTTTTGATAACACTGGTTTACAGCCAAAATGCACCAGAGACGCCATAGTGAAATTCCTATGTAAAATCACCTCCTAATTCCGAAAATCAAGGTTATTTTTACTTGAATGGTACCGTTTTTGAGATATTTACGATTTACCGTTATTTCAAAAAACAAAAAAGATGGCTCCACTTAATCGTGTATATCTGAAGAACAAACTGAGCTCTTCCAAAACGGTTTGAAAAATTTGAAATCTAATAAAATTTACTATAATCAGTACATACAACACTTTTTGCTAGGTCCTGCAGATTCAAACATATTGAACAATCATTACGGATTTTTTTAATTTTTTTTGTAAAAATATAAAAAAATTTGTACTTTGCGAGGAAGCATCTCGAAAACTTTTTGTTTTTTAGCAGATATTTCCCCCCCCCCCCTCTAAGCTCTGTTTTATTACAAAAAAAAAACAAGCTATCAGTGAACAAAATCGATGAACTAATACAAAAGTTATAAGCGTTCAAGTAAATATATCCATTTGATGCTTAAGTACCCTACTGGTACATATGTGTTAGTATTCGTATATCAGTTAGTTAGCAGGTAGATTTTCGAAAAGTTATTAGATACAAAAAGCTGTTAGTGTCGTTTTCTAAAACCTAGGTACATTTTAAACAAGAGCATATTTTTGAGGCAGGTAGTATTTTCTTTGTAGAACTAGGGAACCTTTTTGTTTAGGTAGGCTTGAATTTTTACTGGATCTAAGTATAAATAAGAGTACATGCGCCTTGTTCCTTCATAATATCTGCAAGGCTCGCCGGATAATGTTCAGTTTATAATTGCAGTTTATAACCCGTCATTTACTTAAAAATAAAAAATTAATAAAAGGGCGCGAGAGTTTGAGTGTACAAATGATCCAGATATGTTCTGTTTCATCTGCGGTCAATTTATTGTTAAAAGTATGAGACGTGTGTTTTCATATTGAAAGTTACATACTATAAGTGTTTTGGAATTGAGCCTAAAAACCATGGACACCGAACACTGTGTGCACCACATGCCGAGTCGAATTGATTTCTTCGGAAACCGGAACAAAAAGGTACGTTGTAAAAATTAGGAATTTGTTCCCTTTTAATGCATAGCTGACTAATTTCTGAAACTATCTATTTAGGCGACGTGTGAAATTTATTACACCAATGAAGTGGAGGGAACCAACTTGCCATTCAACGGACTGCTATATTTGTACTACAAAAGTACTTGGGGTTGGAAAGTCCAGAAAAGTAACCTATGCGAGCGTATCTACAGTGTCATTACCGGAACTAATTTCAACAGAAGCGACATTGCCAGAATCAAATTTAACTTTAGTTCCCGCTCCAGTTTCATTGTCAACAGTAGGCATTACGCGGCATCATGTTGTACTGAATTTCAAACGGAAAACGAAAGAAATTCTTTGTCACAAGCACAACTCAATGATTGGATAAGGGATTTGGAATTGTCAAAGGAAAAGGCCGCACTACACGCCTCTCGAATGCAACAATTTAAATTTGTTTCATCCGATGTTAAGGTAACATATTATAGAACTCGTCACGAAGAATTTTCCAAGTACTATACGAAGGAGGACAGTGTTTGTTACTGCAAAGACACGGCTGGTCTATTCAAACAATTTGGTGAACCATATGATTCAAAAGAGTGGCGATTGTTCATAGACGGCAATAAATTAAGTTTAAAGGCCGTATTATTGCATATTGGCAACCAAAAGCCATCTATCCCGATCGCGCATGCAGTAAATACGAAGGAAACATATGAGATAATGCAAAAATTGCTCAAGTTAATCAAATACGAAGAACATGATTGGAATATATGTGCCGATCTTAAAGTCGTTGGAATGCTATGTGGTCTACAAAGTGGATACACAAAATACTGTTGCTTTCTATGCAAATGGGATAGCCGAGCTCGTCAAGACCACTACATCATAAAGGATTGGCCAGAACGAATCGAGTTTCAAGTTGGGGTAGATAACATAAAATACTCTCCACTTATAAAGAAGGAAAAAATAATTCTACCTCCGCTCCACATCAAGCTCGGCCTTATCAAAAACTTTGTGAAGGCTTTGGACAAAGAAGGCGAAGCTTTTCATCATTTGAAGACAAACTTCCCAGAGATTTCAGAAGCAAAAATAAAGGAAGGGATTTTTGTGGGACCGCAAATAAGGAAAATGATGACCAATAACCATTTCAAAGAACTATTGTCACCAGTGGAGTCAGCAGCGTGGGATTCTTTTGAAAAGGTCGTTACTTCTTTTTTAGGCAAACACAAAAGTCCTAACTACGAGATGATAGTGAACGACTTAATCAAAAACTATGCGGAAATGGGTAAATAAAAAAACATATTATAATAAATTATATATTACATAAATTAACATGAGAATATATAGCCATAAATCTGAATTCATCGTCCAGTTCCGAACAAACAAGAACGGGAAAAATATAAACAAAAAATTTGTTCTGAATTGAAAGATAAATCCAGCCTAGGAAAATTATATACTAATGTGTCACTTATGTATTTATCTAATTTACTTTTTTATTTTCTTTCAGGAGTAAATATGTCTTTAAAAATTCGTTTCTTACACTCCCACTTAAATTTTTTCCCGCAAAATCTTGGCGACGAAAGTGACGAGCATGGCGAAAGGTTTCACCAGCAAATGAAAGTCGGTATCAAGGATTCTGGGATGTCGCTATGATGGGCGACTACTGTTGGTTTCTCATAAGAGAAACCGATCCTAATCTAAATAAGCGTCAAAACAAGACACATAACTTTTTCAATTATAAAATAAGATCATAGAGTTAAGACAGAACCATATGTACATATGCTATTATTTGTAGGGTACTTAAGTATTAAATGGATATATTTACTTGAATGCTTATAACTTTTGTATTAGTTCATCGATTTTGTTCACTGTTAGCTTGTTTTTTTTTTTGTAATAAAACAGAGCTTAGAGGGGGGGGGGGGGTATATCTGCTAAAAAAAAAAAAGTTTTCGAGATGCTTCCTCGCAAAGTACAAATTTTTTTAAATTTTTACAAAAAAAATTTAAAAAATCCGTAATGATTGTTCACTATGTTTGAATCTGCAGGACCTAGCAAAAAGTATTGTATGTACTGATTATAGTAAATTTTATAAGCTTTCAAATTTTTCAAACCGTTTTCGAATAGCTCAATTTGTTCTTGAGATATACACGATTAAGTGGAGCCATTTTTTTGTTTTTTGAAATAACGGTAAATCGTAAATATCTCAAAAACGGTACCATTCAAGTAAAAATAACTTTGATTTTCGGAATTAGGAGGTGATTTTACATAGGAATTTCACTATGGCGTCTCTGAAAGTTGGAATTTGTGATCCAGTGTAATCGGTTAAGTCCCCCACCAGTGGTGAGGCTTATCCGACATAGCTCAAGGCAAGGTGAATTTTTTTTGTTTTTTTTTAGACACTTATCACTGCACTGAACATCTGTCTGCTCTACCGCTTCGTGTGGAAACGTTCTCCAAAATAACTTTTAATTTTCACTTAGTTGATGCTTTTTTAAATAATCCATCACAAAGTTCACATCACATCCATCAGTTCATCAACACACCATATATTCATCATCTACGTTGGGTGGCTTGTGGTATAAATATTTAAAGTGTACACAATTTACAAGTGTCGCTTAATTAAACACATTTACTTGTATCATTTAAAGATTAAATAAACAATTATCACTAGTCCACGAATATCTGGACAAACACAATTGCGTTAGCTTTTTGTTGGGAAATTTCACTTTATTTTACTTGGTTTGGCTATACAGGGTTCATACTACCCAAAGCACCTTAAATCTTCAGAGATTTAGATTTGTGCCACATATACTTTTTGTTGATACATTAAGTCTTCAGAGACTTCTATTGGTGATCACATACACTTGGAAGCACATTAAATCTTCAGAGATTTTATTTGTGCTACACACACCTATTAGTACACTGAATCTTCAGAGATTTTTCTGGGTCACATACACGTTTGTTGAGACATTAAATCTTCAGAGATTTCTTTCGGTTTCACATTCATTTAGAGACATTAAATCTTCAGATTTTAGAGTCATTACTTCTGAGTCCACTTCTCTGTAAATATACAAAATATTTAAACAAATAAAGAGAATGGAGACATATATTCGTCAGTCCGACTGCATAGTGGTGTTCGAGCAAGAATGGAGCTCCATTATTATTGAAGAAATGGATAAGCACACCCTTGCCCTACAGCAATAGGAGCTGAAGTCACTATGGAAGAAGACGAAATCGGCTTATGACAGCCTTTTGTCCCACAAAGAGACCACCAAGGAAGATTTGCAATCCATAAAGCAAAAAAATAAGACGTGTTTCGCATGCTACACGAAATGCATGGCTGCTATGAATGCTCAGCTGGAAAAGCTGTCAGCACAGCCCATACAACCACAAAAACAACAAAGTACTGATGATACATCCAGCCGTGAAAATAATTTTCGGCTTCCGCCCTGTGACACCGATGTGTTTAAGGGTGATTATCTATCATGGCCAACCTTTAGGGACATGTTCACGGCCATATACATAATAAACAAACGCCTTACACCGGTTGAGAAATTGTATCACCTCAACCAGAAAACCCAAGGGGAGGCAAAAGAGATAGTTCGGAGATGTCCATTGACCAACGAAGGCTTTTCTACAGCCTGGAAAAATTTAAGTGACAGGTACGAAAACAAGCGTCTGACCGCAATAGAACATGAATGCCGTGCGAAAATTAAACAACTACAACGATACATCAATAATTGCATCTCGTCGCTTCAATGTCATCAAATTAACATATCTCATTGGGATGCAATAATAAAATATTTGCTCCACCAAACTTGCGGAATGTACTCTGGCTCTATGGGAACAGACCAATGAGAGCAAAACAGAGATACCAAAATGGGAAGATATGGACAAATTCCTGTCCAACCGTTTCCAAACGTTGGAAACAGTTTCCGACCTGAAGGGTAGCACAGGCCCAAAAACACCCATGAATCAACGGTCAAATAGTTCACGGGAAACGCCGAGGAAACTCGGAGTTTACCAAGCCAGCGTCCCTCCTGGCTGGTGTCAAATGTGCAACACCAAGGAGCACAGATTGCGGGATTGTCAAAACTTCCGAAGGCTGTCCACGCAAGACAGAATAACCTTTATTAAGGAAAAAAGGTCTTGCCTTAACTGCTTGTCAGACAAACACACCGTGACACGATGCCCTCATCCGCTAATTGCACCTTGTGTCACTTGAGGCACAACACCTTACTCCACCTGCCAACAGCACAACCCCAAGGAAACCACCAAAGTTGGAACCGGATCCAACTCTAACAATCAAAGTCGGAACAGAAACACCAACACAAATAATCGAAGTTGGAACCGCAACTCCAACGATGTTAGGCCTTCAACTTCGCAACAGGCTAGGGAAAGGCTTGAGTCTGCAAATAGAAACGAAAACGTTAATAATGTTTCTACATTACATGCCAATACAACCAAAGGAGTATTATTAGGAACAGCACGCATTAAAATACACTATAATGGAGTGGATTTTAAGCCAGAGCACTTATTGACTCCGGCTCTGTGTGCTCCTTTATAACAGAAAAGCTGAAGAAAATAATAAACTTGCCATCCAAGCGCCTGAACATGCAAGTATCGGGTATTAACAATACCCCTTCAGCGCAGGTAAAAGAGTCGTGCTCTATTACAATAGGTTCCCTCATCGACCCATTAGTAAACATTGAAACAATGGTTTTAGTCCTGCCTCAGCTTACAGGGGATTTTCCGACTTGCCAAGTCAGCGCATTGACCCAGCAAGCTTTCCCTGATTTGATTCTAGCGGATAAGAGGTTCTTCGTTAACGAACCAGTCGACCTCATCCTAGGAGGCGACATATATGCAAAAATAATATTGAACGGTATAAGGAAGAACGTGATGAGCACGCTTATTGCCCAAGAAACCGTCTTCGGGTGGATATTGACCGGTCGCGCAGAAACAGCACAGCCCACTAATAATAGGGTATCATTTTTTAGCGAGATAAGCCTAGATAAACAGTTAACCGCTTTCTGGGAGTTGGAAGATGTGCCTAAGAAAAAGGCACTAAACGACGATATTGCCTATTGCGAGGCACTTTTCAAAGCAAATACGGAACGGGGCTCTGATGGCAAATACATTGTTTCCCTTCCTTTTAAACAAGAGTTTCCCAACGACATATGCTTAGGACCCTCATTAAAAGGCGTTTGTTCTCAATTCTACCGGAATGAGACGTGCCTAGCTAAGACTCCGGACCTACAGGTTGAGTACAATCGAGTACTCGCAGAGTACGAAACATTAGGACACATGTCCAAGGTCCCGTCAATCGTCCCACCCCAATCTGCGAATTGCTATTTCTTGCCTCATCATGCGGTTATAAAGGAAGAAAGTACAACTACCAAAGTCCGGGTGGTTTTTAACGCTTCGTGCCCTACTGCTAATGGCACAAGTCTAAACGACATTCTTCATACAGGCGCAGAACTTCAGGCCGACTTAACAATATTACTCCTTAGATGGAGATTTTTCAAATACGTTTTTAATAGCGGCATCGAAAAGATGTATCGCCAGATATAGGTAAAACCCAATCAAACGAGATTCCAAAGGATAGTTTTCCGGACCAGACCTGAGATCCCTATCACCGTCTACGAATTAAAGACGGTAACATTTGGAGTTAATTGCGCCCCTTACTTAGCAATCAGAACACTGCATCAGCTCACGGACGACGTGGAAACTTCATTACCCGTCGCTGCCAATATTCTACGAACAAGCATGTATGTCGATGACGTCCTTTCAGGAGGGCATACCATCGACACAGCCATTAAAGCGCGCGATGAAATAACACATGCATTACAGTCTGCAGGCTTATCCCTTCGAAAATGGACGTCAAACTGCAGCAAAATACTACAGGAAATACCCAAACCTCATCGACTAAATGAGGACTTTTTGGAGTTCGAAGACTCCAGTACAGTGAAAACACTCGAAATCCTTTGGAACGCGCATTCCGACCAGTTTTATTTTACAGCTAAGCCCATTGAAAATAAGGATAGCATAACCAAGCGCGCAATACTCTCAGCCATAGCTAAACTCTTCGATCGCTTAGGATGGCTGGCTCCAGTCATCATAGTAGCCAAAATGATTATGCAAAATATTTGGCTAGAGGGGAATGACTGGGACGAAAGAGTATCCGCTCGAACTTTAGATAGGTGGCACAGCTTTATGCATGACTACAATCAAATCAATAACATTCGGATACCACGATGGGTGTATTTCACGCCATCCAACGACGTGGAAATACACAGTTTTTCTACGAGTCAAAATGAAAGATCAGGTTTACGTGAACCTGCTAATGGCGAAAACAAGAGTAGCCCCAGTGAAGACCATCTCCTTACCCCGATTGGAGATGCGTGGAGCGGTTCTATGGCCGAGACTTTGGAATCCGTCATCGAAAACCTGAATTTAGGCACATTCAAAATTCACCTTTGGACGGACTCAACCATCGTCCTCGCATGGATCCGAAAACCACCGTGTTCGTGGTCAACGTTCGTGACGCACAGAGTAACAAAAATTGTGGAAAAAGTAGGAAATCAAGCTTGGCTACACGTGGATTCCGCATCAAATCCAGCAGATCTGGCCAGCAGGGGACTATCAGCGAGGGATCTAGTCGACAACGTTCTGTGGTGGCAGGGACCTTCTTGGCTGCAAGAAGACAAGAATAAATGGCCAGCCCAAGAAAAAGAGTATGGTACAAACATCGAGGAAAAGAGAGTACAAATCCACGCAACTACGCAAATAAACAATAAAGAGGACATGCTAGATAGATTTTCCGATTTTGAGGGTAATATCATACGTTATGAGATTCTCTCAAAGAACGAGTCCCAAAACAAAATCCACTTTTAAAGCGGAGTCTTACCTCATTTCGCCCGACGAAATCAAAGCTACGACTCAACGTTACATTATTCTGAGGAATTAGGGAATTTAAAATCAGGGAAACCTATTGGGACAAAAAGCGAAGTCCTTGCTCTCAACCCCTTCATCGATAGTTGTAACATCCTGCGGGTGGGCGGCCGTCTGTGCGCATCCCTGGACCTTCCGTACAACGAATGCCATCCAATTATCCTCCCGTCCGCCTGTCATTTTACGCGCCTCCGTGTCCAGTTTATCCATAAGATCTCACTTCATGGCGAACACCAAGTCATGTTGCGGCTCCTACGCACGCAATACTGGATCCCAAAAGTAAAAATTCTGATCAAGACAATTATCCATAACTGCAAGTCTGTGCCATCTTTCGTAAACGGGTTCAGACCCAACTCATGGGAGACCTACCCCCCGAACGCACCACCTTTTCCCGGGCATTTACAAACACCGGGGTAGATTTCGCCGGATCCTTTGACATCAAGTCCTACAGCGGCAGAGAATGTCGCCTGTCAAAGGGCTACGTTTGCCTGTTCGTATGCTTTACGACCAAGGCCATTCATCTAGAGGTCACCAGTGACCTTCGTACCGCCTCATTCTTGACAGCCTTCGACAGGTTTGTTGCCAGACGAGGATGTCCAAAAAACATCCATTCCGATAATGGAATGAACTTCGTCGGTGCCTCTTGAGCTCTCCGATCCGTGTTCAAGTCTTTTCTAGCGGACGCCCGCAACCAGACCCTGTCCAAATATTGCCACCAAACCTTGACCTGGCACTTTATACCAGCTGGGGCCCCTCATATGAGGGGACTCTGGGAAGCAGGGGTAAAAAGTTTCAAGAATCACTTCAAGAAGATTGCGTCTGATCATAAGTTTACCTTCCAAGAGTTTTGAACCCTACTATGTCGCATCGAGTCTTGTCTCAACTCGCGACTACTAACGCCCACGTCCAACGAACCGTCGAACTTGGAGCCACTTACCCCAGGACATTTTCTCGTTGATAAACATCTATTAGCCCTTAACTTACCTCCCAACGAATGGAGGCTAGGACGGATCGCGAACTTACATCGTGGACCTGATAATCGAGTTCGAGTCGTCGAACTAGACACCGCGCGGGGCCGAACTACCAGACCAATCGCGAAATTGGTCTTACTTCCACCCGTCAGTGAGGATGACGGAAAGGAGTAATATTCCACTTCTCCATTTCCCTAATTCCACTTCGCATTCCTTTCCGGATTAGGGAACCTTGCGGTTTAATCCCCGCAGAAAAATATTTACCACCCCAACAACAAACCCAATAACAACCAAATGCACTCGTTAAACGTGGTAACGAGGCCAAAAAATTATCAATACCGCGAAATATGCTAGCCCAGTAAATTTGGCAACTTTGGAATCTACCTCTTTTAGGACTTTTGCGTTATAAAAATGGCGAGTATTGAATATTTGTCGATATCCGCCAATGGCATAATGGCAACCATACGAAGGTTGTCGCCAGAGTGTCGCAGAAAGTGGTGGATTGGTTTCCATTGGAGTTTTTTTATACTGAAGTCAAACCCAGGGTGCCGTCTTATCAAGGAAAATATGTGTCCGCGAAATGAAGTAATCAATTAAAAAAAAAAAACCAACAAGTACAAACTTGTTTGGAAGCGGTTCTGGACTTTGAAAGGGTTTCGTTTTTTTTATTAAAATATCGATTACGATTTAGTTTTCGGTTTCGAGAAATTAATCGGCTTCGCCGTAGCTGTGGTAAGAGGGACGTTACGGACCAAACAGAGTTGTACGGTCTATGCGTCTATGCTCTCACAGCTATCGAACCACCTTATGCTACTATTTCCATGGCCGATTTCATAAACCCCGTGACCGTGGTTGAAATGGATTTTAGTCGCCTCTTGCGACAGGCATTTCACTACAGGCATTATCTAAACCCGTAACACGCAGGGGTCACGATCGATTTTAATCGCTTACATTTTCTATTTCGGTCTAAGATCCAATTGAAAAAGGATTAGACCATCCATCTTAGCTAAAATGTCCTAGAGTCTAGCTTATCTGAACTCTAAACTCAATTTAAACGTACAAGGAAGTGAGGCAAGCGGTATTATATTTATATGAAACAATTTGCTATTTCTTCACACTATTGAAAAAAATTTAAAAATCTTAAGCAGAACGGGTAAATATTTTTTCATTTTTCAAACTCCTACAGAAAGGAGAGAACGGTCAAGTCCACTATTACTTTGTTTACTATACTTTGGCTCCAACTTACTCCATAAAACAAAGCTAGAGCAGAAATTTGTGATCTCTAGTGTTGTTTTGAGCGTATAAAGCAACCTAGAGCAAGAAAAGTGTTCGTTAAACACAATTTTGTGAAATATCTCAATCTGGCGTAAGCTAGAGCAGCCCAATAAACAAACCTATATTTGAATAGAAGCAGTCACCCGATTCGATTGAAATCATTTTTGCCTCATAGGCACAACCATCAGTTCTGTATGTAGCCCTTACATAATCGCCCACACTAAGGTTCCCTGCAATAACTCCATCTCTGTTTTAGGCAATTTGTTTTGCTACATATATCTTCCACAGCGAACTGCAAACCTTTAAAAATTAAATTTTATTAACTCTTTGTTCTCGATTCAAACCAAAATCAAACAGAACTTACCATCCTTATCCTTGCGATTATCTTTAATCCACGGTGGACATAAATGGTGAACAACTTTCTTCCTTGTCGGTTACCGATCTATTAGTATCCCAGAATCAGATTATTGAAAACGTAAACTTTTTCACATAATATCTGCGAGCAAAGTCGAAGAAATCGTAAACACCCCGAAGCAATAATTTTTCTTCTCGCCCCTGCGCCATGCCTTTATGTGGCATAAATTTCAGTGCCACAAAGTTTTGTGTGGCACTCACGAGGGGCATTTAGGAGGCTGCCCATTGATGGGGCATATAGGAAGCTGCCCATGAAACCTGACAGAAAAAGAAAAAATACGCATGTCAAAATAGTTCATTCAGGTATATATCCGGCTACCACAGCGAGTGATACATACACGCACAAACATATAAATTTTTACGATACACTTACCTTTTTCCATGTATACTTACCTGCAACCTTGTGGCCACGTCCATGATCCTCGGGCTTCCTTCACACGTCCTTGCGCCTCACCTGAAAATAAAAAGAAATAGAAAATTTTAATAAAATATAATTAAAAATAAAATACACAAAGTGTAGAACTTACCTCGTGTAAATTTTCTTCAATGACATTTATTCATTGAGAGCGCCGGTTTTTGCGCTGCCACACTACCAATTTTTTTTTAGTACCAAATCGCGTTACCGGATGCACGGGTACTAAATCCTCCACTTAAGGCCCTATTATAAGAAACGCGTCACCGCATCACGCGATATAAAATGTACCCACTTTATTCAATACTAGCCTGAGTATAAATCTTTCGGCGTACCGTCAGCCACGGCTCCGGCAACCATCCGGAATTGGGATGGCGTAGTCCAGAGTCATTTTAATAAGCGCGGCCGAAGGCTGCCAACTTAGCAAGGTATTTCGGACATAAATACCATAGAGTCTGCCCCAATTTTGGTATCGGATCCGGGTCATTTTCCGAGTTTTTAACCATAACTTCCACTAATACAAAAAGATAAAATAAGCGCTTCCCCATTTGGACCGCTCTTAATTATTGAAATGGCCGCTTCATATCTGCAGCTATGCACACACACTCTAAAAATGCATTAGTTCAGAGACGCAAGTGCTAAACTTTTACCATCCAGGCCAAAAACAAGTCATTTTAGGACTACTGCAAAGGGCGCTCGGTCGATGAAGTTACGGCACATATTAAGTGTCCACGCTTCTATTTCCTGTCGAAAAATTGTCGAAAAAACAAACAATACCAGATGGAAACAAGTAAGGAAAGCTGTCTTCGGCTGTGCCGAAGGCTATATACCTTTCATGAATAAGCGTCACGATTTTCACTGTTCGATCCCCAGTACAGCCTGTTTCAATTTAACTATATTTACTATACACATTACACATCTTTGTTATAATTTAAAAAAAACTTACAAAATAATAGGATCCGAGTTATCGGAACAATCGATTGTATGGAGGCTATATGTATATTATACGTGTTTAATTGTACTGACTTACACTATACACATTACATATGTAGAAAGTACTAAAGGTGCAATATTTTACGTTCCTAACTTTTTAAATGCGGAAGTATTGGCCAAAAAACCTTATATCGGAACAACCGGTTGTATGGGGCTATATGTTATATTTACCCGATCTTCTTGATTTTCCTCTACACACTACATAAATTGAAAATACTCAAGTTGCAAAATTTTATGTTCCTAACTTTTTAATTGCAGAAGTTTTGGCCAAAAATTCTTATATCTGAACAATCGGTTGTATGGGGGCTATATGTTACATTTGCCCGATCTCGTTGATTTTCACTATATACACTACATAAATAGAAAGTACTCGAGTTGCAAAATTTTACGTTCCTAACTTTTTAATTGCAGAAGTTTTGGTCAAAAAACCTTATATCTGAACAATCGGTTGTATGGTGGCTATATGTTACATTTGGCCGATCTTTTTGATTTTCACTATATACACTACATAAATAGAAAGTACTCGAGATGCAAAATTTTACGTTCCTAACTTTTTAATTTCAGAAGTTTTGGTGAAAAAACCTTATATCTGAACAATCGGTTGTATGGGGGCTATATGTTACATTTGCCCGATCTTGTTGATTTTCACTATATACACTACATAAATAGAAAGTACTCGAGTTGCAAAATTTTACGTTCCTAACTTTTTAATTGCGGAAGTTTTGGACAAAAAACCTTATATCTGAACAATCGGTTGTATGGGGGCTATATGTTACATTTGCCCGATCTCGTTGATTTTCACTATATACACTACATAAATAGAAAGTACTCGAGTTGCAAAATTTACGTTCCTAACTTTTTAATTGCAGAAGTTTTGTCCAAAAATTCTTATATCTGAACAATCGGTTGTATGGGGGCTATATGTTACATTTGCCCGATCTCGGTGATTTTCACTATATACACTACATAAATAGAAAGTACTCGAGTTGCAAAATTTTACGTTCCTAACTTTTTAATTGCAGAAGTTTTGGCCAAAAACCTTATATCTGAACAATCGGTTGTATGGGGGCTATATGTTATACTGGGCCGATCTTGTCAGTTCCGACAAATAATTCCTATATTAGAGAATGGTGGCCACATACAAAATTTCAGCCAGAAATCTCAATTATTGAGGGACTAGTTTGCGTTCAAACAGACAGACGGACATGGCTAAATCAACTCAGCTTGTCATCCTGATCATTTCGGTATACTTATTGATGGGTCCATATCTTCTTCTTCTCATACTTACAAACATCGGACCAAAGTTATAATTCCATTTCATGTTCATGAAAGGTATAAAAATAGGGCCAGAATCCGAATGGTCCTGCCAGATGGCGGTAAATATCCAAACCGTACCAAAATTGGTAACTGAAGTGTGAAAGTACATTTACACCGTACCAACATTGCTAAATGAAGTGTAATAGTACATTTACACCGCACCAAATTTGGTAAATGAAGTGGGATAGTACATTTACACCGCACCGAATTTGGTCAATTAAGCGAAAAAAATGCACAAAATAACGTACAAATAGCCTATATATACATAAGGTCAAAAGGGCCCAGTGAATAACGGGTTTATTCCTTTTAGAATGACTCGTAACACCGTGATACGCGTCAAGACGGAGGGAAGGTCCGGTCCCTTTAGCATCCCGTGCCGCTTTTGTGGCAATAACCACGGCATCCGATTTTGCCAACAATACCGTGGGATGGCGGTTGAAGAGCGGTTACGGGTGGTACTTATCCATAAGTACTGCCTATCGCCCTTCCACGGTCTAGGAACATGTCCGAGCAAGGACCGATGCTACCGGTGTAGCGAGACGCATCATACTACGCTGCACATGGACGACGCCACCACCCGTCCCTCTCCAGATATCCGGGCAAACATCGAACAGCTAGAGGACGGGGAGAATTCCGATGACGCCTTGTCCATAGCCATCACAGAAACAACGAAATCCTGGGCAGAACAGGTGGCCGAAGAAGAGAAAGAAGAACAGGCGGCCAGGGCCAATCCGACTCCACAGCTCAGCGGCGCGGAAACACGTTCTTTCCGACTGCTACTACGGCACGAGCTGTGGAGAAGCCACGAACCAGCTCCAGCAGAAAAGAGAGGAAAGGGTGGCTCGGAAACCCATACTTTCCGACCACTTCCCAGGCCCGGTAAGGTGAACCCTGGTGGCTCGGAAACGCGTCCTTTCCGACCATCTCGCCGTCCCACCGATGTAAGACGGGGTGACGCGGAAACGCGTCCTTTCCGCTCATCACGCCTTACAGCGGGTCGGACGGCACCTTATCCGGCCCATTCCACCGTCAGCGATACCACAGTAGTACGCCACAAACATCTGCCCTCCACGTTTCGGTCTGGCAGAGCAGCAAATACACCCACCGACGACATAATATTGCGGTCATTTGTCGCTATTGCCCCCACCGCTTTAGTATCCATTGAAGCCGGAGGCAGACTTCACATTGTGCGTGCCCTGATCGACCCATGTTCTCCCACGTCGGTCATTGATAGCTAGCTCGCCATTGACCTGGACTTGGAGCGACTTGGGGGAACGCGGCCGATGAGGTGCACGCTGGTCCCACGAGGACAACATGGGGTAGACCGAAGGATCACTACCCAGGCGTCGGTCGTCGGACGCCATCATCGGTTGACCCCATCGTCGAACATCGATGGCACAGTGGCGGGCCATTTTCAGTTCATGAAACTGGCGGACCCTGAATTTTTTCGAGCCTCGCCAGTGCGCCTCGTGTTAGACGCCGACGTCTACGCCAACATCATCGTCGTGTTAGCTTAAGTCTTAGATTGGAGCGGTTGATGGTGACTCCTCCTTGTCTTTTAGCGTTGCTTGTCGCAAGGGGGCCGGCATGTTTAGACCACCGGTATAAATATATCGGCCGCCCCTAGAAGCAAACCGTAGTATCTTCCGCGCTATTACTTTTTACTTTTTATCTTCATACCGATAACAGCTTTTACCCCTTCGAATCCTACAAATGTAGGCTTTCGGCGGCGGTACAGAGCTGATATTTATCTAAACACTCGATCCGTTCTTTTCCCAGCATACGAGAGTCATCAGCTGCCAAACCAAGGTAAAGTAACCAATTACATTTCCATATAATCATTTATTGTGCACTTTGTAATTACTTCAATTCCATTACATTTCATTACCACATACAAGTTACTTTTAATAAAAACTATTGTACATACTTACATTCGAATCTCATTGTTTATTTCCTTATTCACTCGCCGCTCTTTACATTTCTTTGCATATCTTATTACGTGCGAGCATCCCGCCATTGCCATTGGCCGCACGTAACAACCAGTTTTTTTGGAGGTGGTAGGGATCGATCCCATATAACCCCTTACCAAATTACAGTGGTCTAAAATGAATACTTCCAGAGATATCGACTATGAAGTATTTCATTTGTATGGGAGATGCCACGTCCCCTTTTTCGTTATCCCCAGATTTTTTTGAAGGTGGTGGGAATCGTTCTCATAAAACCCTTGCCAAATTTCAGTGGTCTAACATGAATACTTCCAGAGATATCGACTATGAAATATTTCATTTGTATGGGATGTTCCACGCCCCCTTTTTCGTTATCCCCATTTTTTTTGGAGGTGGTGGGAATCGATCTCATAAAACCCCTTCCCAAATTTCAGTGGTCTAATCTAAATACTTCCAGAGATATGGACTATGAAGTATTTTATTCGTATGGGAGGTGCCACGCCCCATTTTGGTTAACCCCCAGTTTTATGGTGAGAATGGTGTTGTTATCCTACAGCCCTGTACCAATTTCCAGGTCCCGACCTTAAACCCTTTTAGAGATATTCGCCTTGGAGAAAAAAGTTTCTGTGGGAGATGCCCCCCCTCCCTAATATTTTGTTCTGATTTTATAACATGACCTGCGCGTGTTAATCACATAAAAACTCCCCAAAGGAAGTATATGATTTGGTTCAGCCGTTTTCGAGTTTTAGCGTGACGACTGAACACCATTTCATTTTTATATATACTAAGGTAAGTGGCTATTATTACGTGGTATTAAGGATTTTTCTGAATTTTTGCTTATCCTACGTTGAAACAAAAAAGTGAAACCTGGAAAATCGTATTGTTCCTATTTAATTGATCAATTTTCTTTTATTTTCAATTGTCGACATTTGAAAATATCTAATAATATATTTATAATAATTAAAATTAGTGACTAACTTAGATGTTCCTAATTCCGTGGCAAAAAAATTCATGATTTACCTAATTCCATTGGAAATTGTCCCTAGTTCCGTTGTATGAAGCAAACACGCATATTTCATTGCTACAAATTTTTGTTTTCTGTTCTTTGTGTTTTTTTTTTATTTAATAATTTCTTTTTTTTTGTATTTTTTTTTTATTAAAAGTAAATATTTTCTTAAATTACTTATATAAATCTTTCAAAATGAATCAATTAAAGTTCAGTACTGTTAATTACATGAAGCTTTAAAACAAAAAAATTTAAAAAAGTTGCTTCAATAATATATAAAAATTTCATTCAATATATTTTTTTTATTTTTTCTTTTTTTTGTTGTTTTTTTATTTTAATAATTTTTTTTTTTATTTTTTGTTTTTATTCATTAAAAGTATCTCTTTTTCTTAAATTATATAAGGCTTTGAAAATGAATCAGCAATAAAATAAAAATAACTTCAATTAACATGAAGCTTTAAAATAAATAAACAAATTTAATTCAGTAATACTTTTTTTGGTTTCATTAACACATAACAAATAAATTAAAAATGTGCTTTAAGCTTTAAAATAAATTTAAAAAAGTTATATGCAAAAAATATATTTTTAAATGGCTCGACCGAAAGATCGTGCTTTGCGTCTAGCTGCTGTAATGTAAAAGCGTCGTATGCCACGCAATAATGAACATGTACAAAATACGTGGTACATAAATCCGTGGTAGCGATTTGAACGGTAATTCGAGATTTTTATTTTAATTTATATTTTTTATTATAAATATGAATTCCAAATAATGATAAAAAAGTTAAATGCTTAAATGCTCAGGATCTTCTTTGGGGCTTTATTTAGTGATAAAATTACTTATTGCGGTAGATTTTCTTATAAAAAGTTTATTAGAATAAAGAAAATAAAAAGTATTAAAATACCCTAATTCCGTGGTACCCAAGCAATTACGTACATTGAAAAACGAATGGTGTACCTAATTCCGTGTTGTTCCGAATTGTTTTATTTTATTTGGAGGTTATAAAAAATAGTTAATAAATGTTCATTGAATATAAAATTGTAAGAAAAATTTAATAAAAGCATACTATTAATTTTTTACAGCCTTAAGAATTTTCATTGGACTCCTTAGCATTTTACTTAAGCTACCCCCATACAAAATGCTTTTTTTCCAAAGTATCATCTTTAGGTCGTGTGTTATTAAATAAATATAGGCTAGAAAAAAATATTTATGTCGATTTATATTTCTTAAAGATAAATGCTCATGACTGCATTTTTAGTTTTATTAGAATAACTTTCAAATCCTTATTTGGCCGAAAAAATCAAAATACTACGGAATAAGGTACTACCACGTAATTCAACCACAAAACCTTATTTTATTTCTCTACCTTATTGAAGTCCTCTTTCCTTAACTATCACTTTTTATGCTATTTCTTAAATTTTCCTTACTTACTTACTTAAAATAGCCTTTAACCACCTACGCGATTTTGGTCTTATTTTCCTTATTTTTTCCTTACTTTTCCTTATTTTTTATATTTTCCGTTTCTATACATTCCTCTTCTTTTTGCCTTTTTCTCCCTCTTTACGCCATTCAATGTTTATAACTATTTATTTAAGGTGTCTTTCTTTCCATTCCTTTCCTTTGGTTTTATTTGCTTTCCCTTATTTTTCTTTCCTTTCCTTTCATTTCCTTCCTTTCTTTTTCTTTCCTTTCCTTTCCTTTCCTTTTCTATCTTATCATTTCATCTTATTATTTTTTTTCCTTTCTTTTTTTGTGTTGTCTTTTCCTTTGTTTTTCATCCTTTATATTTTTTTCTTCCCTTTCCTTTCGTTTCATATCCTTTGCTTTAGTTTTGTTTCGTTTGGCTTCATTTTATTTATTTTCTTTTCTTTTTTTCTTACCTTTATTTTCCATTACATTCCTCTTTTCTTAACTTAATTTTCCTTTCCTTTCCTGTCATTTCCTTTCCTTACGTTTCCCTACTTTCTTTCTTGACCTTTTCGTAAGCCCTTTAGTTTTATTTGTTTTCCTTTCGTTTCCTTTAATTAATTTTTCCCTTTCCATTCCCTTCCTTTCCTTTAATTTTCTTTCTTTTTATCTTTATTTCTTTTCAATACCTTCCTCTTCCCTACCTTTTATTTCCTTTCGTTTTCTTTTCTTCCCTTTTTTATCTTTCTTTATTTTCCTTCATTTTTCAATCCTCTACTTTCATACATTTCCTTTCTTTCCCTTCCTTTTCTATTCCTTTCCCTACCTTTACTTGCTTTTGATTTTTCTCTCTTTTCCTTTCCTTACCCCACCTTCCTTTCCTTTATTTTCCTTTTATCCATTCAGATTCTTTTTTTTATACTTCTATTTATTTCATTTTACTTTATTTTTATATATTTTTTTTTATTTTTTCCTTTCCTTTCATTTCCTACAAATTTATTTCTTTACTTTCAATCATTTTTCAATTTTTTATTTTACTCAATTTTAATTTTTTTTATCAATTTCCATTTATTTCACTGCCTAACCACGAAGGGAGTTGTGAACGATGTAACTTATTTGTATTTTCCTTTTTTTTCAAAACATCAAGTCTAGGCAAGCATTTATTTCTCTGAACACCTTCTCACAGATTTTGTTTTTGTAAACACTGTGTGAACCTACGCTCAATAAATTTTATATACTTTAGAATTGTGGTTATTGCAAAAAGGGAGAAAACCTTTGAACATTGCGCATTTATATATAGATAGATATATCACAATAAACCAAGACGTATTAAATTTTACATGTTCGAACACCAAAGCAAAACTTCAAACTTATTGTGTGTTCGTCTCCCAAAATTGACAATGGAAAATTGCAAAAAACTCGAATTTTTTACCCTGAAAAGCTTTGAAATAAAGAATTTTTCATTTACAGCACTCTCTGTCAAAGATAAATAAACAAAAAAAATAGCAAGGACCACAAATATCAATAAACCAAGGCGCATTAAATTTTGCATGTTCGATTGCAACAGGAAGAGTAACACCAAAGCAAAACTTCAAACTTAATGTGTGTTCGTCTCCAAAAATGACAATGGAAAATTGTAATTTTTGCCCTGAAAAGCTTTGAAATAAAAGCCGCATTCTTCTGGAAGATATCGCTCCGGTTTACGCTCATTTCTCACGGGAACAGTCCGGGTCACTATAAGACTTCGCCAACAGATGTCGGTGCGCTTTCACATAGATCCGTGGTATACACATTATTAAAACAAAAATACCCAAAGAATTTTAGTTTAATACAAATTTCATTAAATCAATTTTAAGGCTACAATGCTTTTTTGATTATTAAAAATGATACATATCTATATGCATTCAAGATAGTAATACGTAGGGCTCTTGATAATCGACAAATCGATTAGTCGAATAATCGATTTCGACTAGTCGTTTCCAAAAATATTCGATTATCACTAATCGACTAGTCGAATAGTTGCTTTTGACTAGTCGATTACTTGTCTGAAGACCCGGGTAATAAGGCGGCAAATTTCTACTGTAATTCGCATGCATGTTTAAGTAGTATCTGCCATTTTCGCCAATTTATTTGCTTCATTTCTTTGAAATTTAAAAAAAATGTAACAGGAGCACAGAATATTTGTGTAGGTAGATATACAAAAATGAAATTTTGAAAAATGTATGTATGTTTGTAGCAATATTTGTATGTATGTAGATAAAAAAGTTTGAAAATTTTTTTTCATACTGCAAAATGTTCAATGTCAATATTATTCTTTCAGGTTTAAGTGCACAATGGAGGCATCTTTCTCTTATTCTACGTCGCCGTTTGAAAAAGGATAGTTGAAAGATTGATTCGTGGGGCAAAAAAAAAAAAGAAAAAGTACATTCAAATACACCTAATTTTCGGAAGAACTCAAAAATTACAAACATTACATAGAGCGTTTTGTTGTATTACCAAAAATATACGGGAACATTAGAGTGGCAAAAAAAGTTCCACACTTTCTATCGGAATGATTAAGCTTGAGAATTTATTTTTTTTTTGTAGTAAAAATGCTTCTGCCGGCATATGGAAGATTTCCAATGAAAATAAAAAGCAAATTTGACATGTGAGAAATTATAAGAACCTGCAACTCTAGTGTCTTAGTTTCTGTTTGAAAACTTTAGATTTGTAACAAACTTTTAAAATTGTTATTTGTTTCATGCGCTGCTAAGTGCTCTGCAATGCTGCTGTTATGTCAGGCCGAGTTAAAATACAGGCGATGATTGAAACACGAGCTTTTAATCCAATTTAAGATTGTATAATTCCCCTTTAAAAGCTGATGTGGTTTTTTAATATAAAAGTCGCTGGGAATTATTTGGAACGCATAATAATAAAAAAACATGGTCGTAAAATTTCTGGAATTAGCGCTTTTCGAAATTGATGATTGAATAAATATTTTATAAATTTTAAGGAAACATTTAAGCACACGCTAATAAGTTGTTTTTAGTATTTGACAAGTATCAGGAGCACACAATTTCAATGTAAGCAATTATACAAAAAAAAATTCAATAAACTGGTATGTACAGATGGGGGTTGGTGGGGCAACTACTCCCACTGTTAAATTGCATTTCGAAAATATCGTTGTGTATAAGAAAAGAATTGAAAGCTAGTAGAATGCGTGTTTTTGAAGTTATTAACGTTAATATTACTATCAATATTACTGCAGTATTGCAGTCAAGTTACTTTATTGATCCTCTGATGCTGATACTTAAGAGATAATGGGGTCTATCAGCTATTCCGGCGGAGCTCCCGGCGGGAGAAAATGTAACAGATCTTGAGGGAATTCCAACGATTTTAAGAGAATTTGGCGGTATGTTTCGATAATTTCGATGTTATCTTTATTGACTCTATTTCCTTTATTCCTGCCGGGAGCTCCGCCGGAATAGCTGATAGACCCCATTATCTCTTAAGTATCAGCATCAGAGCATCAATAAAGTAACTTGACTGCAATACTGCAGTAATATTGATAGTAATATTAACGTTAATAACTTCAAAAACACGCATTCTACTAGCTTTCAGTTGTTTTCTTATACACAACGATATTTTCGAAATGCAACTTAACAGTGGAAGTAGTTGCCCCACCAACCCCCATCTGTACATACCAGTTTATTGAATTTTTTTTTTTGTATAATTGCTTACATTAGGTTTGTTTATTGGGCTGCTCTAGCTTACGCCAGATTGAGATATTTCACAAAATTGTGTTTAACGAACACTTTTCTTGCTCTAGGTTGCTCTATCTTTTTTTTTTCATGAGTACGCTCAAAACAAAACTAGAGTAATCCAGATCACAAATTTCTGCTCTAGCATTTTTTATGGAGTAAGTTAGAGCAGAGAAGCAATTGTCAGTCAGGAAAAAAAAAATTTTTGAAAACTTCAAAAAAATTAGCTTGCAAGAATATCAATGTTTGTGTATACATGAATTTGAATTAATTTTGAAGATTTAAACAAAAAAACCAAATAGAAAGAAACTATCGAGATTCAAGTGTTTCATGGCATTTCTGCTCCGAGTTGCTCTAAGTTGCTCTATTTCTATTATGACAGCTGCCCTGCTCTGCTCTGCTCTAACCTGCTCTGAACTTTGTTTTGGTCAGTAAACAAACCTATTGAAATTCTGTGCTCCTGATACTTGTCAAATATTAAAAACAACTTATTAGCGTGTGCTTAAATGTTTCCTTAAAATTTATAAAATAATTATTGAATCACCAATTTCGAAAAGCGCTAATTACAGAAATTTTACGAGCATGTTTTTTAATTATTATGCGTTCCAAATAATTTCCAGTGACTTTTATATTAAAAAACCACATCAGCTTTTAAAGGGGGAATTATACAATCTTAAATTGGATTAAAAGCTCGTGTTTCAATCATCTCCTGTATTTTAACTCGGCCTGACATAACAGCAGCATTGCAGAGCACTTAGCAGCGCATGAAACAAATAACAATTTTAAAAGTTTGTTACAAATCTAAAGTTTTCAAACAGAAACTAAGACACTAGAGTTGCAGGTTCTTATAATTTCTCACATGTCAAATTTGCTTTTTATTTTCATTGGAAATCTTCCATTTGCCGGCAGAAGCATTTTTACTACAAAAAAAATAAATTCTCAAGCTTAATCATTCCGATAGAAAGTGTGGAACTTTTTTTGCCACTCTAATGTTCCCGTATATTTTTGGTAATACATCAAAATGCTCTATGTAATGTTGGTAATTTTTGAGTTCTTTCAAAAATTAGGTGTATTTGAATGTACTTTTACTTTTTTTTGCCCCGCGAATCAATCTTTCAACTATCCTTTTGCAAACGGCGACGTAGAATAAGAGAAAGATGCGTACATTGCGCACTTAAGCCTAAAAGAATAATATTGATATAAAACGTTTTGCAGTATGAAAAAAAAAATTTTCAAACTTTTTTATCTACATTCATACAAACATACATAAATTTTTCAAATCTTCATTTTTGTATATCTACCTACACAAATATTCTGTGCTCCTGTTACATTTTTTTTTTTTAATTTCAAAGAAATGAAGCAAATAAATTGGCGAAAATGGCAGATAACACTTTAACATGCATGCGAATTACAGTGGAAATTTGCCGCCTTATTACCCGGGTAAAACCCGGGTAAAAACTGGGAACCCGATTTAATCGTTAGTATTCGATTAGGGACAGCTAGTCGACTAGCTGAAATCGAATATCTGCTATTCGATTTTCAAACAGCACAAAGTTGGTAATCGACTACTCGACTAATCGACTAGTCGAGTAATCGATTAGAATCAAGAGCCCTAGTAATACGTAAAAAGAAATTAAAAAACGACGCAACTTCTTAACATTTTAATGTGTTTAGTATGAAACCCAAAAAAACGACTCAATTTGAACTCTACGTTGAACCATGCAACATTATTGGTCGCCAGCGACATCTGTTACTGAAAAATTTGGCTCATCAAACGCAGCTACGCCAAAAACCAAAAAGACAGCGTGAACCAGACTTCTGCGTGGATTTATCTGGCTTAAGTTGTTATTGTTGTATTTACATGTAAATTTTTTTATCTATCTCTGGTTCACTACCAGAAGAATGCGGCTAACGAATTTTTCATTTGAAGCACTCTAAACAAAACAATAGCAAGGACCAGAACCAAAATTACGATATGACGCTACAGTCACCGAAAACACAACGAAAATATCGCGCTAGTTTGTAGCAAGGACCCCAACCAAAAAACGATATAACGCTACATCACCGAAATATAAACATACATAGCAACAAACAGCCAAAATTACGATATGACCGAATGAAAATATCGCGCCAGGTGGAAAATAAACAAAAATGTTATTTATAACAGACAAATTATGCGCGAGGTAATAACCAACAAACCCCTCAAAGGAAGTATATAATTTGGTTCAGCCGTTTTCGAGTTTTAGCGTGACGACTGAACACCATTTCATTTTTATATATAGATATTTCTAAATATTTTTTTTTCTGTATACATAAGTTCGCATATACATCATTTTATATACAAAAACCCGGTAGGAAAATTATTCAAACATAGATCATGACCGCAAAGCCCGTGTTGCTCAGATCTTCAATCGGTGTTGGGATTTGAAGTACCTCGAATAGACTTCAAGCTGCAGGGTATTTGAAAAGATTTAATATCCATAGCAACCAAGAAAATCGAAGGTAAAATACAGAGTCTGTTCAAAAAGTAGAACTTAGAAGCCGACTCAAACGGTATTTTCAACTGGATGACATTATCAACGAATTGGAACTGGCTCATGAGTTGTTTCTTTCCAATTAACTCTTTAGGTGCAATGTCTTATATACTAAAAAAAATGCAAAAAGTGCATATTTTCCAATAAGGATCAGCTAGGATTTCAAACCAAAGTTATTCGTCATCAGGACAGCGTTCCAGACGATGTGGAATATACAGATTTTGGCGTCATTTTAGCCCAACCTATTATTCGTTTAGGAGCAGTGTGTATGGATTCGCAATTTTTTTTAAGTTATTTGATTGAATAAGGTATCAATCTGAATCAGCGATTATTATAAATAACCCTGGGCTACGCCATGCCAAGTCCTGGTGGTTGCCTGAACCGAAACTAATGTATTTTTGCCTATAACTTTGGAACAGATTAACAAAATTATTTCCGCTTTCGGATTGTTAATCTACTCGAGAATAAGCGTCTTTTGATGCCCTACTTTCCCCTTTTTGGACAAAATTTCGGGGTGGATCCCAAACTGCACTACTACCGTGTTTATGTATGTAGCTCTATACTCACCTCATCCAGTTGCAGGCTGTCCATGACATCGGGTGCGCCTTGAACGTAGTTGAGCTCAATTATCTAGACTACGCGCATCTCTTATTCTGTAAGAGGTCCTACAGTAATCGGTCTATTTCCCATTTGGGAAAGCTGCTTGTTGCGTTCTCGAACATGAACGCTCACACGAGTTTTACAATCACGCCAGACCTGCAAAATATGGAAAAAATTAACACGTATCTATGTACCTAATAGTATTAGTGAAGATCACTTAAGGAAATTTAGTCATTAAGCACTGGTGCAAAAAGGAAAAGACAACAAACAAATCCTTAATCGGTAATATGCACAGATACTTATTGCCTCTTCTTCAGGAAAGCACGTCGTATGTAATTTTGAAAGTGTTCGTCAAAATTCAACACCTCTGTAGTCTACTTCCCTTTTGCTGAAATCTGCAAAAATAAATTGCGCGAACATTGTTTTTTTCCATTCCTCTTTGATCTTTTCGGAAAATCTGACATTTCGACAGTAGTGATGCCACTCTTTCTCAAATTTACAAGATAGATAAAAGTGTTGTTAAAAGGTAGATATTGAATCGCAGAGTCGTTAAAGTAAACGACAAATGTTTATGTTAAAAATATCGATAGCCGAAACGTTAAAAGTTACTGAATTGCGCTACTGGTAAGGGTACATAGTAGCTTAACTATACGTAATTATGGTTGTAGCAGGAGACCATTCCTACATTTAATAATTCTTTTATAATTAATATTTTTCCGTATTTTTTCTATAAACTAGGGTAAACTCAATTTACTTACTGATAAGCATAATAATTGCATTCGTGAACTATGTTAGGTTAGGAGTTAGGTTCAAGTGGCGGCCGTGGAGGCACACTTGGGCCAGTTTTGAAAGGCCCGTTTTGATACCACCAACGCTAGGAAAGTCAGTCCCGGGACCCAGCCATATGGAAAATCCCTGTATTATCGGGATTCACCACATAGCAGAATCCCGGAACTGACACTCCTAAGCCGACACCTTTACTTCTCCTCGAACCACTTAGATGACTTTGTAAAGGCCATCAAGTCCATTTTTTCCGGCTCCGCGATCTGGCGTAGGCTATCCAGTAAGGGAATTCCAAAAAAGCGTGTTCTCGCGCCGCTTAAAGCCGGACAGTTGCAGATGAGGTGTCCACCGTTTCCTCGTCCTCATCATCCTTACAACTCCTACAGCATCGTCGGTAGGGCACACCTAGTCTGCATGACTAGCAATAAGGCAGTGCCCAGTTAAACGCCTATTAATATGAAGATTTCTCTTCTCCTAAGGGCATAAATGTGTCTTTATCTTTTATTATCCCATTTCGGCCAGGTTTGTTTGGCGGAGTGTGTACTCTTTTAGCATTAGCTTGCATGTGGCAAACGGCATATCTAAGCGCTCTTTATCCCGAAGAACCTGGTTTGTCGTGCCCTTCCCTGCAAGTTCGGCTGCCCTACAATTTCCCTCAATGTCCACGTCCCGGTACCCATTTGAGGTTCACGCGATTCTGTTGGGCCATCTCTTGTAGAGATCGACAACAGCTGAGCGTCAGTTCAGAGTTGAACGAGTAAGAGCCAAGGGTTTTGATGGCCGCTTGGCTGTCGTTAAGCATAACAATATTCTGTCCGATAGTGTGTTGACCTATCCAAGCCGCGTAGTCCATGATTGCTGAGAGTTCAGCCTGTAAGACACTGCAGTGATCATGTAGTCTGAAGGAGAGCTCAAGGTTCAGATCCTTTGAATAAACCCCTCCTCCAACTCTGCCGTCTAACTTCGAGCCGTCGGTATAAATGGAAGTGCCGCTATGAGTAGCGGGACTCCGATCCGGTCGCTCCCATTCTCCCCTGCTGGGAATGTTTATTTTAAAACAGCTATCTCCGACTGTTGTGGTCGCACAACGAAGCTACAGGATCCCAAAATACTGGCGTGCCAGTAGTGCTTGCGCCCCAGCCGGACGTTTCCAATAGACGCAGAGCCGATGCTGCTGCTACCCGGTGCCCTTCCAGATCGAGTGGCAAAATGCCAAGAATGACCTGGAGTGCTTCATTGGGCGTTGTTCTTAACGCACCGCCTATACAGATCATACAAGATCTGTGGAATTTACCTAACAGATTTAGGTTTGTTGCCTTGCTCAGCGCAGGCCAGCATACCACAACTCCATAAAGCATGATTGGTCGAATGATTGCAGTGTAGATCCATTTGCATATTTTGGGGCTGAGCCCCCATTTTTTCCAATGGCTCTTTTGCACGTGTACGGTGCAATACACGCTTTCTTCTGGCGCTGAAGAAAATTCTCCTTCCAGGTTAGTTTTCTATCCAGAACTGTACCTGGGAACTTGACTTTGTCAGCCAAGTTCAGGCGCACGCCATTCAGATTTGGTAGGTTTATTAACGGTGGTATCTTATAACGGTTGGTGAAAAGGACAAGTTCGACCATGATGACACCTCTCGCAGTGCAACTTGCATCAATTCACACGGGGTTTGTGGGAATTTGCCTCAATATGCAATAGCTACATCTTCTGCATATGCTACTACCTTCCCGCCCCCAGCTTGTGTCTCGCCCTCCCGCCCCCCAGTGACATACCATGATAAATCAGCCGAGCCCAGTGATGAAACTATTCTTCTACCCTTTAGTAGTTGATCAATAAGTCCAATAAGAGACCTGCTTATGCCCAGATTTGTTAAAGCGGTGTTAATAGCATCCGGCCTTATATTGATGAAGGCTCCTTCAATTTCTATGGAGGCCACGAGACAGTTATCCTTTTCGTACAGCGATTTTTCAATATAAAAAACTAGGCTGTGAAACGCAGTTTCCGTAGATTTACCTTTGGTGTATGCATGTTGATAGCTAGAGATAAGGTTCCCATAAATAGTAGTGGACAAGTAGTCGTTTATTATTCTCTCGAAGGTTTTCAGTATAAAGGACGAGAGACTGATCGGTCTGTAATGGGACGCCTTAGGAATAAACACTACCGTGGCACCTCTACAGAAGCACGGCATGTAGCTAAGAGCTAGGCAGACTGTATAAAGAAATAAGCTGATGTCTCCAACGTGTTTATGAGTTGTGCGGGAATAATCCCGTCTGACCCGGCAGCCTTGAACGGTTCGAAGCTTTTTACTGACCATTAACCCTTTCCTCCGTGATGGGTATGTTTACAGCCAGGTTTGCTGTAGGTGCTAAGGGTTGCTCACGCAAGTTCCCTAAAAAGTGTGTATTCAAGAGCAGAACTAGGGTTTCCCCCTCCGTGCTGATCCAGGATCCTTCATATTTGCGCAAATAGCTAATGGCTGTTTGAGTTTTTGAGAGCAATCGTCTAAGCTTTACTGTATCGTCGAAATTTTCGACCCCAGTGCACGAATTTCTCCACGATACCCTCTTCGCCTGCCTCAGAGCTTTTTTGTAGGCCCTTAGTTGAATTTAATATTCGAGCCATAGAGGCTCCGTGTCGATGCATTTAGCCTTATTAAATTGTTTCCTGCAGTTTTTGCGGAGCAGGTTCAGATCGTATGCCCACCAATTTGGTCAATGTTTACCGCGTGGGTTTGGCACTGGACAGCCTTGTTCAAGGGCATTTGAGAGCGCCGTAGGGTATTTCACAAAATGTGTAGAAAACATGGTCAGGTTTGATATTTGTACGCAATTTTTAAGTTTAGAAATAATTTTTATTATTAAAACCTTTATATTAAGTCGCTTTCTTGTTTGCACCACCTTTTTCATACGAAATTACGGAATCTTGCAAAGTATTTTTAGGTAGCTTCCCGTTGAGCTAGACACTTGAAACTTGGAACATAGTTCGGAGCTCCGTGACAATTAAATGCGAACGAAAAAAGTATCCGCTAGGTGGCGCACGGATCAAGAAATACGGTATATTCATTTAAAAATTGAAATTTTGGGACGCATATTTGAGGAATTTCCCGGTAAGCTAGATTATTGAAAATTTGCATACATATGAACAATTGCAGACAAAACAAACTGTTGTACAAGAAATTCCGCTAGTTGTCACACTGGTGGAGATAATTACAAAAAATATTAAAAGACTCCTGGAATTTTGCGATCGATTTTTAGTAGCTTCCAGGTTAGTTAGAGACTTGAAAGTTTACACATTTGTCACAACCCGATGACAACGCAATCTCTCATCAAAACAATTCCGGCAGGTGGCGCACGGATCGAGATATTTCGAAAACTAATTTGAAGTTGAGAATTTTGTGATCGACTTTTTACCAACTTCCAGGTAACCTAGGAACTTGAAGCTTGGCATTAAATTGAGGCAACAGTGGCGCTAGAAACAGTAAAAATCAAAATTCCGATAGATGGCACGCTGGTCTATATAATTGCAAATCTTTAAAAAAAAAATAGAAGACTCCTGGACTTTTGCGATCGATTTTTAATAACTTCCAGATTAGTTAGAGACTTGACACCTTACACATTTATCACAACCCGATGACAATGCAATCTCTCATCAAGACAGTTACGGTAGGTGGCGCACGGATCGAGATATTTCGAAAACTAATTTGAAGTTGAGAATTTTGTGATCGACTTTTTACCAACTTCCAGGTAACCTAGGAACTTGAAGCTTGGCATTCAATTGAGGCAACAGTGACGCTAGAAACAGTAAAAATCAAAATTCCGATAGATGGCACGCTGGTCTATATAATTGCAAATCTTAAAAAAAATATTAGAAGACTCCTGGACTTTTGCGATCGATTTTTGTAACTTCCAGATTAGTTAGAGACTTGACACTTTACACATTTATCACAACCCGATGACAATGCAATCCCTCATCAAAACAATTCCGATAGGTGGCGCACGGATCGAGATATTTCGAAAACTAATTTGAAGTTGAGAGTTTTGTGATGGACTTTTGACCAATTTCCAGGTAACCTAGGAACTTGAAACTTGGTGTTAAATCCAGATAGGATTTTGGAGAGAGAGATACTTTACGTGAACGGGAGGGATTATTATTTCCAAAGAAATATGGAGATAGCGAATTTCAATTCAAGTACAATATTTGTTCTTAAATAAAGAAATCCAATTCACTGGCCTTATGGGCTAAACTTATTTTACGTTGAACTTATTTAATTTACAACAAGATTAGAAAATTGATGAGAGAGAGGTGGGAAATATATTTACATATGTATTTGATTGATACTTATGATAGGTTGATTGATGAAATGATGACGATCTGCTTCGCTTGCCGGTCCGAATGAAAAAGGAAAGATGGTAAGGCGCTTAGCGCCTATGTAGGCCACACTGAAAGCCGGTTCCAGTGTAGTTCCAATTACCCATGGAAATGTCAAATGCAAATTACTCAGTGTTGCATTGGATAGTACACCGTCACCACTAATGAACTAAGTGACGACCATCACTTAACATCGCGCCCCCTTTGCACGGGTGCAACCAAATCCCGTAGTTTTCATATTTTCCGAATCTACTGCTTGTGGGTGGTGGAGCAACGTGTGGTGCACGTCTGTAAAGAAAGATGACTTTAGTACAACATTGATAATTATATTTGACAAGCATTAGCCGATGGGTGTGAAAGTGAGAGATATGAGTTTGAGGTATTAGAGGGATTATGGGGACTAAGTTAGAGGACACAATTTGACGATTGGTCTAGTGAAGAGACCATGCTGGGTCCGTATGTCCGCCACTCTTACGCGGCTTACTGATCCTTGGTAAACTTTCTCAATGCGACCCAATCGCCACTCCTGTGGAGGTAGTAAATCATTCTTGATAACGACGAAGTAACCCACTGCTAGATTTTCCTGCGGATGTTTCCACTTGTACCGCTTATGTAACTCCTTCAAATGTTCATCTTTCCAGCGCTGGGCGGATTGTTGATGAAGAATATTCAGCTTTTTCCAACGAGTTTGAAGCGAAAGATTGTCTATTTGGGATTGGGTTGTGCTTTTAAAAATAGTGCACATTTTACAATTGCGAATATAAAGATTGATTTTGGTCTTTAGTCGAGGTATGAGGTACTCTTGCCTGACCGTCCTAACCATGAGCTGGTGTTCTGCATCCATCAATAGATTATGTATGAATTTAAGTAAAATATAGCAGAATCGGGAGCTTTCAGGGATAATTATGCGATGTTTTTCATGATAAAGGAGATGAGAATTAGCTAAGCGACCATTCACTCGCCGAATTTCGTTTTCATCTAGTAAGGGATTTAACGGCAGAAGTGTGCTCTTTTTCGATATCGGTTCCTTGTTGGAGAGTTTGACGTACTCCTTAAAGTAATATCTTTCCTGCGTTAATTTGATTAGACATTCCTTTACGAAATGAATTTCCGCTTGACTAATAGAGAGAGAGGGATAATTTTTCGATTTAATGGACTGTATGGGATTGGTTCGATGAATAAAGCGAAACATGTAGGCTATCACTCGAAGAGCTTTCGACCAACATGAGAAACGTTCTAAGATATCTGGTTCCTTTTCCAACGTATGTAGCGCGACTACTTTCCGTTCTTCGGGGGGAGTAACATTTTCACGATTCGAAATGGGCCATTGATCGGGAGGTTTGAGGAGCCACTCTGGTCCTGTCCACCAAAGCTGTTGTTGTATTAAATCCTGTGGTCTACATCCTCTAGTACCCAGGTCTGCGGGGTTGTGGTTAGTGCGTACGTGTCGCCATTTAATGTTTCCAACGTTCTGGATAATTTCTGATGTACGGTTGGCCACGTACACTTTCCACGTACAAGGCGGTTTTTCGAGCCATGACAGGACAATCGACGAATCCGACCATAAAAATGTTTCAACGTCTCCTAAGGGAAGGTGATGGGAGAGGTTTTTAATGCATTTTGCTAGTAGCACTGCGCCACACAGTTCTAAGCGAGGGAGACTAACGGTGTGTAATGGGGCAACTTTAGTTTTTGAGAAGAGGAGATGTGATGAGACTTTGTTTTCTGACTCCGAACGAATGTAGATGGCTGCACAATATGCTTTCTCTGAAGCGTCACAAAAGCCGTGCAGCTGGATCCTGTTATTTGGAGAAAACTCCGTCCATCGTGGTATTCGAATATTTCCGATCAAGGGAAGATCGGACCAAAATTGTACCCATTTTTGAAGAGATATTGGCTTCACACATTCATCCCAGTTTGTACCCTCTAACCATATCTGCTGTAAAAGTATCTTTGCCTGAATAAGAATGGGCGCTAGCCACCCTGCGGGGTCAAACAGTTTCGAGACCGAATATAAAATGTCTCTCTTTGTGGCGCTTGAAGGTGATTGCGCTGGTTCGATTGTATATGAAAACACGTCGTTCAAAGCGTTCCATCTAATTCCTAGAGTTTTTGTTGAACTAGAACAATCGAACTTGCGGAAGTCTGAATCGAGTAAATCTTCGGCTGGAATGTGACTGAGAATTTCGGGGTGGTTTGCTGTAATCTTTTTGAGGGGAAAACCGGCGGAATTTAAACAGTTGATGGTTTGGGATTGAGCCTGGATACAAGAGGGAATGTCGTGCCCACCAGACAATATGTCGTCGACGTATGTTTCCGATGTTAAAATCCTTTTGGCGAGGGGATACGAATGTTGAGAATCATTTGCCAACTGGTGCAAGGTTCGTATGGCCAGGTAGGGAGCGCAGTTTACACCGAATGTCACAGTCTTCAAGGCAAAATCTGCCAGTTTTGTTTCCTCGCTTCTCCGGAATAGAATGCGCTGATACTGCTGGTCATCCTCGTGCAGAAGTATTTGGCGGTACATTTTTTGTATGTCACCATTGAATACGTATCGGTACAAACGCCAATTCAATATTACGAACATAAGGTCGGTTTGTAGGGTGGGGCCTATGTGGAGAATATCGTTGAGAGATGTGCCAGACAAAGTGGACTTCGAAGCATTAAACACCACCCTAACCTTGGTGGATGTACTAGACGGCTTGACAACTCAATGGTGGGGGAGATAATATGAGAAAAATTTGCCGTTTTCGTGAATTTCTTCGGGAGGAATTGGTTTCATGTGATCCATAGAGATATATTCTTCCAATACTCGCTCATATTCGTCTTTGAGATCTGGTTTTTTCAGAGCGTTTGCTCCATACGAATTGCTTGTCTCATTGCTTGTGAGCGAGAGGGGCCTAGAGAGATAAGGGAAGGGAACGTAGATTTAAAAGGTAACCGCACAACATACCGTCCATCTTCTTGCCGGAACGTAGTTTTCTGATAAAATTCTTCGCAAATTTGGTCGTCCTCAGATGCTGGATGGCGTTGCGGTACCTCTTCCAATTCCCAAAAGCGCTTAAGTTGGGAATTCAAATCTTCGTTGGAAATCTCCGTGGCATAGGTGTGAAAACTGGAACATGTGTTGGTGGATAAGGGCCCGCTTAGATACCAGCCGAATATTGTATTTTGTGCTAACAAACTCCCAAGCACTTGATGTTTGATCCCTTGCAGCAAGATCTCTGGAAGCAGATCACTGCCAATAACGATGTCAATTTGACCGGGAGTATAGAAAAATGGATCGGCAAGGTCCAGGTCTTTAATTTCGCTGAGATTCGGTTCTGGTATTTGGAACGAGGGGAGAAAACTGGTGAGCTGTTTGAGCACTATCGCGTTGGTGTTGATGCGTGTGTTGTACCTTTTCGACACAAGTGTAAGTTGGCAAACTCGGTTTGCGTTTTCCACAACTTTTCCGCCCATCCCTGTCACTGCAAAGTTTTCCTTGTAGGTAGGTAATTGAAGGAGGTTTTGAATCCGTTGCGAGATGAAAGTTTTTTCTGACCCCTGATCTATTAGCGCCCGTAGCAAATGTAGAGAACCCATGTGCTCGATATGCACTTGCGCGGTTGGGAGAAGGGTTTTTCCCTTATTTGTAGAGAAGTTTGCTTGGATTTGGGATTCGCTAACAGGGCCATTTTTAGAGGTGGATGGCGAGTCTTCCCACTTGCCGTCAGATAAGTCAAAGATAGGGTGCCTCGATGATTGGGAAGATTCAGTATGCAACAGATTTGTTGTATTTTTAGGGAGAGAAGAGGTCCTATTCTTTGCCTTTGATGAGGGCCTGATGGGAGAGTCGGAATGCAACATGGTGTGGTGATTTTTCTTACAATGGAAACACCTATATGTACTCGAACAATTAATGACAGCATGATTGTAGGCTAAGCAGTTGCTGCAATATCGATATCGCTCTACGAATTTATTACGTTCAGCAACACTCATTTTACGAAATTCGGGACATGATTTGATGGGATGATTTAAATTGCATAAATTGCATTTTACTGCGGGATTAATACCTTGAGAATGATACGCTTGAACTTTGGGAATCGATTTCTGTGGGATAGAGGTGCGTGGTTTAGTGCCTTTATAACCCTGGAGACGTTCACCTACCTCGTAGCGAGTAGTTAGGAACTGGTTCATTTGGGACCAGTTGGGAAGTTCTTTTCGGGATTCTAGAGACTGCTCCCACAGAGAGAGTGTTTCCTCTGGGAGCTTGGAAGAACAGAGATAAATGAGAATAGGGTCCCAATCCTTGACTGATACTCCTTGAGCCGTGAGAACTACTAAACAATAGTTAATCGTATTTTGAACCTTCTGAATTCCTTCGCTATTTTCAGTTGTGATAGGTGAGATATTAAAGAGAGTCTTTACCTGCTTATCAATGAGAATGCGTCTATTTTCGAAACGATTTTTAAGCGCCTCCCAGGCTAAAGAAAAGTTCGCATCACAAATAGTGTATTGTTTTACGATCGCACCAGCTTTTCCTCGCGTTTTATTCCTTAAATGAAACAGCTTTTGTGCGGGAGTTAGCCTGGGGTGATTATAATAAACAGCTGTGAACATGTCACGAAAGCTGGGCCAATCTTCATAAGTACCGTAAAAAATCTCGGTATCGCAAGGAGGGACCTTTATGCAGGGCATAGGATTGGGGACAAAAGAGGTAGACAGAGACTGACGGGAGATGATATTATTATCGCCTACTGTGTTTTGGAGACTTTGGACCTGATCTAATATTTGCGCTTTGCAGATATAAAATGTTTCGGAGCACAAGTGAAATTTGTTATTGGCTTCTTCTTTAAACTCCTTGTTTTCTGTAGTCTCTTCAGCCAGACATACAATTTCATAGGATTCTCTTAGCATATCCCATCGGCTCTCGAGATCTTGTAACTTTATATTTAATAGAGTGGCCGATTGTTCCTCTAGCTTATCAGCTCCGAAAGAACTGCAGAGTTGAACTACATTATTTGAATCGAAAATAAATTTGGACATTTTAATGAGTTTCTCTTGTTAATTAAGGTTTTTTCGGCTTTTATTAACGGAGCTATATCGATGGCGTGTCAGCTTCAACTCTTCTTTTTTTTTTTATATCTATTTTTTTTACCCGCTAAATAACGGAATTGTAAAATGAAGCCTTTTTGTCATATCCGAGTTGCCACTATGTTACAAAATATCACAATAAAATACCTAAAGGCCTAAACACATGGCGCAGTTTACGGCGCAGTTTTGTACAACTAGTGTTTGACTACAGTTCGGCCAACCTGACATTTAAATTGACCTCAATTTGAAAGATAGTTTAACAATTCAAATTTCTAAAGTTAAGACAATTAAGATTAAGATTAGCTTATTCTACACATTGCTCATCATCTTCTAAATATTCTTCTTCAGTATTCAATATCTCTATTTCTAAACCGATAAGCGTATCTTCAGGAATCTGATCCTCAGCCAAGTCTGCCGAATCTGACACCCACTTTCTAAGTTTATTTGCCTCTAAAACACCATTATATGGGATCTGAGTAATCTGACATCCATCCACATCGCGTACCACATATCTGTCATGCGGTAATACCTTTTCAATCACATATGGCCCACGGAATTTCGGATCCATTTTCTTATTGATACCCGGGGTGTTGTCCGTATATCTGATGGCAACATAATCACCTTTCTCATATATAATGGCAGGAGTGTTGTGCTTCACAAATCGGTTATGGTTAGCTTCTTGTGACCTATTAATGTTTTCCGACGCTAAGTCTCTGATCTGAAGAAGATCGCGGTCGATTACATTATTCTGTTCATCTAAGTGCTCAGTTAATGCGTCAATGGTATTGCCGCGCTGTGCAATGCCGAATAAGAGGATTGAAGGCGTCTCTTTTGTCGTAGTGTGGACCGTATTATTAAGAATATGTTCAGTATAGTGGATTGTTTTTGCCCAATCTGTATGACCTTGTTTGTCGCACATCTTACCCATCATAGGCGTAAGAACACGATTAATGCGCTCCACTTGGCCGTTTGCCTGAGGTGATCTCGTAGCATTTGTAATATGCTGAATATTTCGTTTTTTCAGGAACTCCTTGAACTCCTCCGAAGTGAAGGAGGTTCCTCGATCACTTATTAAGCGACGGGGGCGGCTATAATTATCAAAGTAATTTTGCAAAGCTGCACATGACTCTTTGGAACTAGTGCTTGTCGTTGGATATAATTTTGTAAATTTCGTGAAGGCATCAACCACTACCAACACATGTTTTTTTCTTGACGTTACAGACGGAAGAGGGCCTAAGTGGTCAATGTGAATAGTATCAAAGGGCAGTGGGATCTTTGGAATATTGAATAAGTTCCGTTTGTTTGTTCGAGCGGGAGCTGAGTATACTATACATTTCAGACAATTGCGCACGAAGTTCTGAACTCGGGTTTTCATTAACGGAAACCAATAATGCTTCTTGATTTCTGAACAGCATTTGTCCACACTCAAGTGACCAATTTTTTCATGTGTCCATCTTATGACGTTGTTGATCATTTCCTTAGGAACATAAAGCCTACGCTTGCCGGAAGGCGATATTTGATAGACTATTCCGTCTCGCAGTTCAAATTCTTCACTGTTGGCATTTTCCAAGTGTGACCTAATTCGACATATTTCTGGGTCTCGACTTTGTGCGATACGTAATTGGAAATCAATGTCCAGTTCGCTGACAGCTCCCGCATACTCTACGCGGCTCAGCGCATCAACGTGCCCCATAGCCCGTCCCGGTCGATGTACAATAGTATAATTAAAATTTTCGAGGAAGAGAGCCCAACGAGCAATTTTTGATAAACCATTTTCGTTTGCTAAGGTTCTAGCTAAGGCATCACAATCAGTCACAATTTTAAACGCCCTACGATCTAAGTATGTAGCAAAACGCCTAAGAGTGTATACTACGGCTAATGTTTCCAGTTCATAGCTGTGCAATTTTCTTTCGGAATCGGAAGTTGACTTTGAGAAGTAAGCCACTGGGTGAAACTTTAAGTCGTCCTGCTTCTGCATGAGTACTCCACCGTATCCATGTGAACTGGCATCGCAATGTACCTCAGTTTCTCGTTTATGGTCAAAAATACACAGCACGGGTGGTTTCGTAAGATTTTGTCTCAACTGGAGGAAAGCTTGCATGCATTCTTCGGTAAATTTGTACGGCATATCTTTCCGTAGTAATCGAAGTAGGGGGTACGCAATTCTCGAGAAGTTTGGTACAAAGCGGCGGAAGAATGAAAATAATCCCAAACAAGACTCTAGCTGTTTATGGTTTTTAGGAACTGGGTATTGTTTAATGGCTTCAATATGACGATCACTGGGCCGAATTCCTGCTGCATTGGCATGGTGCCCAAGATATTCCAACTCCGTTTGAGCGAAATAACACTTTTTCAAGTTTAACTCAAGACCATAGGATCGAAGCGTTTTTACAACCTCAGACACAGTTTTCAAATGGGTTTCAATGTCACACGAGGCTATCAAAATATCATCCATATAAACCACAAGTAGGTTTTTGGTTATCAAGTCGGCTAAAATCCTATTGACAAATCGCTGAAAAATTGCGGGCCCATTTTTTAGTCCGAAAGGCAATCGTTTGTATTCATACTGTCCGTCAGGTGTAACAAAGGCAGTATACTTGATCGAGTCTTCATGCATTTTTATGTGGTGAAACCCACTTTTCAAATCTATTAAGGTAAACAATTTCTTATTTCCCAAATGCTCTAAACAATCTTCGGGCAAAGGAAGAGGGTGGTTATCACGTACAGTGATTTTATTTAAAGGTCGATAGTCAACGCATTTCCTTATTTCCCCAGATTTTTTCCGCACAAGCACAATGGCAGAAGCGTACGGCGAAGTGCTAGGGCGTATGATGTCCCTTGCCAATAAATCGTCAATAATCTTGCGAACTTCTGTTCGTTCGTAAAACGAAAGTCGTCGGGGTCTTCGATAAATAGGTGTTTGGTTTGTCAGTTCAAGCTTTGCACAGTAATCGTCAGATGAAGAAGGTTTTAGGACAGTGTTATAGTAAACATCGTGTAAAGCAACGCGGAATTTTTCCTGTAGCTCCGGGGGCAGCAGTGCACTTATGTTGAAAGGATCATTCGTATTTGAGGTAATATCGATAGCACACAAACTATTAAAAAAATTATCAGTCTGTCGGTGATTCGGTAACACAACGTCGACGGAGGTCAAATCACATTTACTCTCAGATTTCCCCAAAGGTGTTTCTGTATGGCCATCATAGCCAGTAGATGTGCCAGACCCACATTCAAAGCCGTAAGAGGACCCATGCCTACCAAGGGAATCAAAGGTTTCTCTCGATTTACAATTATCAACACAATTTTTTGAATCAAGTATTTTATTGTTTAAATCACATCGTTTTGTGCTAACCAATCTAATGCCAGCTTTCTGGAAGAGATCGCGGCCGATAATTAAAGGCATAAATATAGAATCATCAGGCACGACAATAAAGGTATGTTGAATTAATTTATCCCTTAGTTTAACATACCCAGAAGTTGTGCCGAAGGACATCAGTGAAATATTTCCCAAGCCTTTGTATTTAGTTTTAAATAGTGGTTGCGCAAACGGTATTGATACAATTGAGCGGCGTACAAAACATCTAGGACTGCCGGAATCGAGAAGAGAAAAAACACTTTGAAACTTGGCACACTTAAGGTCATCATATCCTAAAGCTACACTTACCAGTTGTACTGCACTCAATTCTTCGACAATGGCATCATCTTCTTCAGTGAACCCAACACCTCGGTTGACAGCAACAGCGGCAGTGGGGCGGTTTGGACAGTTCTTATAGATATGGTTCATCTGTCCACAACGGAAGCAAGAACCCTCAGGTCTCTTTGGCATCGGGCAAGCACTTTGATAGTGGCCAAAACGTGAGCAATTAAAACAGCGGACTAAGTTTTCAGCAGCAGGTGCGGCAGTAGGCTGAGCCACAGCAGAGCGTGATGTATTTGGTTGCGTAGCAGTGTTTTGAATTGACGGAAGTGTCCGGCGGATTGGAAGAGATGCGTTTGGTTTTGATCGCAATCGTTCATTCCGCATTCGTTCGTATCGAACAATTGAGTCCTTCAGAGCGCGTAATGTTGTGGCGCCCATCAATACAGAGGCAGTGTTTGAAGTGTCACCAATACCACTAATGATTAGATCAATCAATTCACTTTCAGGTACATGTGCACGAGCAGCGATTTCCTGCATCTCAAGGACATAACGGTGGACCGTTTCATTTGGCTTCAGGTGTCGAGACCGCAGTTGGTTGTACACTTCGTCAGTTGAGTACTTGCGGCCAAACTCCACAAGCAACTCGTCGCGTAAGGCATCATAAGTGTGAACGGAAACTGTTCGTGCGAAAATTTTTGCGGTACCACTCAGTAGACGACGAATTCCAACGAAACGGGCTCGTTCATCGAATTGCAGGATATCAAAGGCGTCTTCCAAATCTTCGATCCACTTATGGACATCGTACATATCATCGGCAGAGAACTTTTGAACCATCGACTCGATTACGCTTATGTCGATACGAATGTTTTGTGTTGGTGGGCCACACATTTGCCTCAAGTTATTAATTTCGCCTTGTAGCAATAGTAGATCGCGTTCACGTTGCAGCTGTGCAATTCTCTGCTCGATAGCGCCTCCCTGTTGTTGGTCAACGACGGTAGGCATGCGAATATCCCTTGGATGAACAGGTACAGGCAATTCTGCTGAAGCACTTTGGCCATCAGTGTTGAAATGTGCGTTTGAATGCAATGCACCTTGTACAGGCCCGCCGGCAGAAGTCGTTTCGATGGTTACGTTCGTGGCGTTATCGCCTTCTACTACTTCAGCAACACCGTTGGTAGCTTCTGTGCCCGCGGCGTGTTCGATTTCACCTTCATTTGTATGATTTTCCTCTTCCGGGGCAGCGATCATATTAGTGTACATTTCTCGAACTTGTGAAATTGTTGCGCTGTCCGGTATCTGCATACCCCGTTCACGTAGTACAGCGAGCATTTCATTTTTCGACAAGCGAGTCATTTTTAATTTAATTTGATCAATTGTAATCCTGTCCGCAGAATTTTAATGAGTTTCTCTTGTTAATTAAGGTTTTTTCGGCTTTTATTAACGGAGCTATATCGATGGCGTGTCAGCTTCAACTCTTCTTTTTTTTTTTATATCTATTTTTTTTACCCGCTAAATAACGGAATTGTAAAATGAAGCCTTTTTGTCATATCCGAGTTGCCACTATGTTACAAAATATCACAATAAAATACCTAAAGGCCTAAACACATGGCGCAGTTTACGGCGCAGTTTTGTACAACTAGTGTTTGACTACAACATCATTGCTGTTGAGAGTGCCATGTTGATATTTTACGAAAGGAGGGATATGAGAGAGATGAAAATCGATAAAATTGATAAAAGTGGTATTTTCCACCGAGAGAGAATTTTTCGTAATATTAATCCGCTGTGGCACGCTAATGTACAATGAAATCCAACTCAATCAACGATTATTGCAGTTTATGGTGTATTTGTACGGTTTACGGCAACAACTCCTACGTTTGGTACGTCGCCGTTAACTGCCGCTTAAGGTATGTTACTAATAACCCAACAAGCACTAAATGTTCAGAACTCGGCAGATGAGAGATTGACTTTGAAAAATTTGTTTAGAGATTTGTAGGGAATTATAGAGGGAAATGGGGCTGAAATGAGGAACTAAAAGAGATTTGATGCACTGGATCACGAAAAAATAATAAGCGCGTTGATAACGTACGCCGATGTAAAAGTACTGTGGACTGCTCCAAAGTAATTCGAAAAACACCAGAATTAATTGTTTGAATATTTGCTGATGCTTTTACTAGCGCTTATCTTAAAATTTTGATACTCTTTTAATTGTTTTTACTTTTGCTTTTTTATATCATGCAAAGTGAAAGAGATGCAAATGGTGTGTTGGGAAATGGCTCGTATGAGCAAATAGCTAACTGTGAAGTATGACGCAATGAGAGAAGGGTTGTTTCTTACATGTACATATATATATATGTAAAAAATGTACCGCTTTCTTGCCGGCAAAATAGCAAAAACAATGCACCAAAAAACGTCTTCACGTGTAAAATCGTGATTTTATGTAGCGGTATTTATACCGTTGGAATTTTATTTTGCAAATTGTATCACTCACCCGGACATTCTGCTACCTTCACAATTAACGCTATTATTCTTTAATTTCCTTAGTAGGGTGCTGGGATGGTGATTTTTGTTTTGTTGGCGATCTGCAACTCCTCGCTGAAACGATTAACTTTCGCTGCAGGTATACAAACAACACGGGATATCGGCCAATATCTATGTTTCTCACTCAAAGCTTTCGATTTTTACCACTTTTAGTTTGTTTTTTATTGTTTTTCTTTTTAAATAATTTTCCGCACTTTCTTTTGCCGATTTAATTTGATAATTTTTCCAATTTTTCGCGCACTTGATACTCTTTTCTTCACTTGTTGCTGCTGCTGTTGAAAAATGATTGATGGCTGTCAAAATGAGAATGAGTGGGGATGGAATGGGGTTGTTCGTTTAGCGCGCAGCTAAGGCCAGTGTTGTTCACGTGTAGTTTTTTATGAGAAATTTTAGGGAATTTTTTGCTTGCCAATTTGCTGATCCAAATTTGGCTCGCAAGGACCAATGTTAAATCCAGATAGGATTTTGGAGAGAGAGATACTTTACGTGAACGGGAGGGATTGTTAATTTCCAAAGAAATATGGAGATAGAGAATTTCAATTCAAGTACAATATTTATTCTTAAATATAGAAATTCAATTCACTGGCCTTATGGGCTAAACTTATCTTACGTTGAACTTATTTTTAATTAACGATTTATATGAAAGTGATGAGAGAGAGATATGGGAACTATATAGATTTGATTGATAGTTATGTATGATATGTTGATTGATGAAAAAATGAAGATCTGCTTCGCTTGCCGGTCCGAATGAAAAAGGAAAGATGGTAAGGCGCTTAGCGCCTATGTAGGCCACACTGGAAGCCAGTTCCAGTGTAGTTCCAATTACCCATGGAAATGTCAAATGCAAATTACTCAGTGTTGCATTGGATAGTACACCGTTACCACTAACGAACTAAGTGACGACCGTCACTTAACACTTGGCATTAAATTGAGGCAACAGTGACACTACAAATAGTAAAAATCAAAATTCCGATAGTCTACATAATTGCAAATCAAATTAGAAGACCTCTGGACTTTTGCGATCGATTTCTAGTAACATCCAGATTAGTTAGAGGCTTGAAACTTTACACATTTGTCACCACCCGATGACAATGCAATCCCTCATCAAAACAATTCCGGTAGGTGGCGCACGGATCAAGATATTTCGAAAACTAATTTGAAGTTAAGATTTTGTGATCGACTTTTGACCAACTTCCAGGTCACCTAGGAACTTGCAACTTGGCACTAAATTGAGGCAACAGTGACACTACAAATAGTAAAAATCAAATTTCCCATAGATAGCACGCTGGCCTATATAATTGCAAATTTAAAAAAAAAAAATTAGAAGACTCCTGGAGTTTTGCGATCGATTTTTAGTAACATCCAGATTAGTTAGAGACTTGACACTTTACATTAAATTGACGCAACAGTGACGCTACAAATAGTAAAAATCAAAATTCCGATAGATGGCACGCTGGTCTATATAATTGCAAATCTTTAAAAAAAAATTAGAAGACTCCTGGACTTTTGCGATCGATTTTTAGTAACTTCCAGATTAGTTCGAGACTTGAAACTTTACACATTTGTCACAACCCGATGACAATGCAATCCCTCATCAAAACAATTCCGGTAGGTGGCGCACGGATCGAGATATTTCGAAAACTAATTTGAAGTTGAGAATTTTGTGATCGACTTTTGACCAATTACCAGGTAACCTAGTAACTTGAAACTTGGCACTAAATTGAGGCAACAGTGCACTGAGAGAAATGCATTGAATGTTGTGCCAATATCACTATTTATAGCGACGAGTTTGATGCAATATTCATTCAGAATGAGCGAGTTATGAAATATTATTTGCTCCCAATAAAAAGTAAAATGACATGTCCATCATTTCGATATGATGTACTATTTTTTATATTTATGGATAGAATACTAATATATTATGGTCGTGATATGAATTTCTATTGTCGGTATATCCATATCCATATTTACTGCATAGTAATAATGGTAGAGACGGCGTATTAATATATATTGGCGAAATGTAAATTTTTCTGGGACGCATAATCATAATAGTTCAACAATTTTTACTATGGATTTTCTAACAATATTACAACTTGCTGGAGCGTTTTTTTTTAATTCAAAATTTTTTGAATTTCTTATGATTGAACATTTTTCTAAAAATTTTATAATATGCCGTAGCCGAATGGTAGAATACTGGGCTAACGTGCCAGAGGAGCAGGGTTCGAATCTTACTGAAACCAGATGTCAAATTATATAAATTTTTTTTTTTAAACTATTTAGAATTTATCAGTAGTTTATATGGATACCATTTCAATAGTGATTTATCAAAAAAGCATTGATGAAAAATCCATATTCATTGATGGGACAGGATTATCAATTTTTATTTAATGTGATATCAATAATTATGGATGTTCCATCCATATCCAGTAGTACAAACAACTTATGTTTCAAGTGCCTGAATAGTAACTTCGAGTTACAAATCTAATGTTACTTTTCGTACGTTATAAAAATGACTGTCGTAATAAATAAATACCTACATACTTAAATGAATTACTATAATTAAGTCTACTTTATTACATAGATATGTGGTGCCACTTTTAGCAAAAAAAAAAAATTCGGGACAATCCCGTGATCCCGGGATTGAACCTTCGAATCCCGAAAATCCCAAGAGGCTAGAAATCCCGGAAATTGAAATCCCTAATATCTATATAGGTTAGGTTCAAGTGGCTGCCACAGAGGCACACCTAGGCCAGTATTAAAAGGCCCGTTGTGATACCACCAACACTAGGAAAGTCAGTTCCGGGACCCTGCCATATGGAAAATCCCGGTATTAACGGAATTCTCCACATAGCAGAATCCCGGGACTGACTTTCCTATACCGACACCGTTACTCCTCGCCGAACCATTTAGATGACTTGATGAAGGCCATAAGGTCCTTTATGTCCAGCTCCGTGACCTGGCGTAGGCTGACCAGGAAGGGAACTCCCAAAAAGCGCATTCTCGCGCCACTTAAAGCCGGGCAGTTGGAGATGAGGTGCTCCACCGTTTCCTCCTCCTCATCATCCTTACAACTCCTACAGCATCGTCGGTAGGGCACACCAAGTCTTTCTGCGTGCCTACCAATGAGGCAGTGCCCAGTTAATACGCCTATTAATATGGAGATTTCTCTTCTCCTTAGGGCATAAATTTGTCTTGATCTTTTATGATCCCATTTCGGCCAGGTTTCTTTGGATATCCGGCATCCTGGAGATTGCAGCCATCTTTCGTTGGCTTGGCGGAGTGTGTACTCCTTCAGCATAAGCTTGCATGTGGCAAACGGCATACCTAAGTGCTCTTTATCGCGAAGAACCTGCTTGGTCGTGCCCTGCCTCGCAAGTTCGTCTGCCCAACAATTTCCCTCAATGTCCCTATGCCCCGGGACCCATGTGAGGTTAACGCGATTCTGTTGGGCCATCTCTTGTAGAGATCGACAACAGCTGAGCGTCAGTTCAGAGTTGAACGAGTAAGAGCCAAGGGATTTGATGGCCGCCTGGCTGTCGCTGAATATAAAAATGTCCTGTCAGATAGTGTGTTGGCCTATCCAAGCCACGGCGTCCATGATTGCTGAAACTTCAGCCTGGAAGACACTGCAGTGATCAGGTAGTCTGAAGGACTCCCCCAACTATGCCGTCTAACTTCGAGCCATCAGTATAAATGGAAGTGTCGCAATGAGTGACGGGACTCCGATCCGTGCTCTCCCATTCTTCCCTGCTGGGAATGTTGATTTGAAAACCGCTATCTCCGACTGTTGTGGTCGCACAGCGATCTGTGCTCAGCGGAAGAAAGCTATAGGATCCCAAAATACAGGCGTGTTCAGTAGTGCTTGCGCCCCAGCCGGACGTTTCCCTTAGACGCAGAGCCGATGCTGCTGCTACTCGGTGCCCTTCCAGATCGAGTGGCAAAATGCCAAGAATGGCCTGGAGTGCTTCATTGGGCGTTGTTCTTAACGCACCGCTTATACAGAACATGCAAGATCTGTGTACTTTACCTAGCAGATTAAGGTTTGTTGCCTTGCTCAGCGCAGGCCACCATACCACAACTCCATAGAGCATGATTGGTCGAATGATTGCATTGTAGATCCATTTGCATATTTTGGGGCTGAGCCACCATTTCTTTCCAATGGCTCTTTTGCACGTGTAGAGTGCAATACACGCTTTCTTCTGGCGCTGAAGAACATTCTACTTCCAGGTTAGTTTCCTATCCAGAACTGTGCCCAAGAACTTCACGTTATTCAGTTTTGGTAGTATTAGCGATGGTATCTTATAGCAGTTGGTGAAAAGGACCAGTTCTACTTTTCCCGGGTTGATGCTCAGTCCGAAGCTCGAGCACCATTAGGAAACCTCTCCCAGTGCTACTTGCATCAAGTCGCACAGGGTTTGTGGGAATTTGCCCCTATATACTATAGCTAAGTCATCTGCATATGCCACTACCTTGCCGCCCCCCCCAGCTTGTGTCTCGCAGCATTGAGTTGACAGTGAGGTTCCATAGAAGCGGGGAGAGAACACCACCCTGAGGCGTTCCCCTTGTGACATAGCGTGATAAGTCAACCGAGCCCAGTGATGAAACGCTCATATCTATATATATAAAAACGAAATGGTGTTCAGTCGTCACGCTAAAACTCGAAAACGGCTGAACCAAATCATATACTTCCTTTGGGGAGTTTTTTTGTTATTACACAAAATAAAAACTTTTTTCTTCAAGGTGAATGTCTCTAAAAGGGACCTGGAAATTGGTACAGGGCTATAGGATAACAACACCATTCTCACCCATAAAACTGGGGGTTAACCAAAATGGGGCGTGGCACCTCCCATACGAATAAAATACTTCATAGTCCATATCTCTGGAAGTATTTAGGTTAGACCAGTGAAATTTGGCAAGGGGTTGCATGAGATCGATTCCCACCACCTTCAAACAAACTGGGATTAACGCAAAGGGGGCGTGGCACCTCCCATACAAATGAAATACTTCATAGTCGATATCTCTGGAAGTATTCATGTTAGACCACTGAAATTTGGTAAGGGGTTATATGGGATCGATCCCTACCACTTCCAAAAAACTGGTGATACGAAAAAGGGGCCGTAGCACCTCCCATACGAATGAAATACTTCATAGTCCATATCTCTGGAAGTATTAGGGTTATATGAGATCGATCCCTACCACATCCAAAAAAAACTGGGGGTAACTAAAAAGGGGGCGTGGCACCTCCCATACGAATGAAATACTTCATAGTCCAAATCTCGGGAAGTATTTAGCTTAGACCACTGAAATTTCATGAGGAGTTAAATAAGATTAATCCCTATCAACTCCAAAAAAACTGGAGATAAAGAAAAATGGGGCGTGGCACCTCCAAACATTTCATAGTCCATATCCCTGGAAGTATTTAGGTTAGACCACTGAAATTTCGTGAGGAGTTATACAAGATCATATGGATTAAAATAGATATAGGGATCGGGTTAGCTATTATATATATATATAGATATATCACAATAAACCAAGACGCATTAAATTTTGCATATTCGATTGCAACACGAAGAATAACACCAAAGCAAAACTTCAAACTTAATGTGTGTTCGTCTTTAAAATTGGCAAGTGAAAATTGTAAAAAGATCGTATTTTTTACCCTGAAATGGTTTGAAATAAAAACCGCATTCTTCTGGAAGATATCGCTCCGGCTTACGCTCATATCTCACGGGACCAGTCCGGGTTCGCTTTCACGTAGATCCGTGGTATACATATTATTAAAACAAAAATACCCAACGAATTTTTGTTTAATACCAAATTTCATTAAATCAAGTTTAAGGTAACAATGCTTTTTTTTTTATTATTAAAAAAGATATACATATGCATTCAAGATAGTAATACGTAAAAAAAAATAAAAAAAACGACGCAACTTCTTAGCATTTTAATTTTTAATGCGTTTAGTATGGAACTGGCTCATTAAACGCAGTAATACGTAAAAAAATAAAAAAACGACGCAACTTCTTAACATTTAAATTTTTAATGCGTTTAGTGTGAAACTGGCTCATTAAACGCAGCTACGCCAAAAACCAATTCAACACAGCGTGAACCAGACTTCTGTGTGTCTTAAGTTGTTATTGTTGTATTTACATGTACAATTTTTTATCTATCTCCGGTTTTACATTTGTCAAGTATTGCTTTCAACTCTGCTGGCGTTCTCTTTTGTGTTTTCTATTCGTGTCTACACTTGTCAATTTTTCTTGAAAGCAATTATGAAACAAAATATGGGGGTACAAGGAGGAGTGAAAGAGATAGCAAGAAAAACTTGAAACGAGTTGACGGTACGCTTTCAAGTGTACTCTTCCACTCGCTTCTCACCCCCTTCGCCTATGTCGCGGCAGAATTGAATTCAAGACTTGAATAATGTAAAAGGGGTATATCACCGGTTCACTACCAGAAGAATGCGGCTAAAGAATTTTTCATTTGCAGCACTCTCTGTCAACGATAAACAAAAAAATACCAAGGACCACAACCAAAATTACGGTATGACGCTACGCTACGCAAAATTACGATATGACAGAATGATTGATTAATAAGATTGTATGGGAGGTACCAAGCCCCCCTAATATTTTGCTTTGACTTTAATACATGACCTGTGTGGTAATAACAAACAAACCCCCTGTTAAAATTAATAGCAACGTCGCCGGTTGATGGTACATATGAAACTCAACTCCACTTTCCTGGAGTGCCTTTATTTATATCTTTTCTTAATCTAACATTCAACTTACATCTAACTATTGTACGTAGTACGCATTTACATGTGTACATGTGTATACATACATATATCTTAATCCTAAGTAAACCCAACAACGTAGATGGCACATGTATGTGAATCTGTCACTATGCGAAAATATGTTGTGGACTCAGGTGTGTCTTATCTAAGTGATAACCATACCTGAGTCCCATCATTATCGTCCTAGACGACCAACACAAAAGTGAGATAGGGGTCTCGCCTAATGTATATTGAGTAAATATGCATGGCGAGATCGTTATGTATGTACTAATTGTGTCCACATACATAAACACATACATGCGCGCATCCACATATGTTGGGATCCGTTCTGAACATACTGCCCACGTTGAAATGTTTACATTTCAAGACTAAATGCTTTGAATAGTTTTATCCTTAAACATGATATTTAGTTTTTTTATTATATTTACTCTAATGCATTTAACATATCTAGAATTTTCTTAATTACAAAAGGCAATGGCAGCAGGAATGAGTTGCGATGACTTTACTTCAATTTTACTTGTTAATGTATGTATACTAAATACTATTGTCGCTTTCAACGATCCAGGAGTTATATTTAAATGTACCGTATGATGAAATCCAAGGACATAAGCAAAGCGGAAATCACTGTGTGGCTTGGTGATGTACTGTATTTGGGTAAAGAGAGCAGCCAAATATTTGTTGCCAATAGGTGCATCCAATATTCGGTACCTTTGTGCTGTTGAGAAAGCAATTTTGATGATGTTGCTACTGATGCTAATGGTGGTCTCAACACTTTCAATATTTATGAGTGTAATTGATTGTTGTTGTGACGCTTGTGGTGTGATTGCTGTTAACATTGGATTCGTTGGTTTTATATATTCATTATAAAATGATTCCTGGACGATCTCAATAGGTTGATCGGAGAGCCTTATGGTTTTTGTTGTTGCTCAGCGGGTTTTATTGAGAATGCTAAACGTTCCTCTACTAATTGCTGCTGGTTTTCTTTTATTATTAAATATTCGTGAGCATGGTTAACCTCATACAGAAGTCATCATGAAGTACTCGATATGGATATAAGTACCATTTGTATAGATGAGTTTTATGGTTGTGTGGTATTTGGACCTTCACCAAACCAAACTCATATCTGATTAAAACAGTAGTTATAGATATATTGGCCAGCTCAAAAGGAGCTTCATCTAATAACCGAATATCTTCTTTTAAATCAGTCTTAATTGCTTTCATTTGTATGATACACCTTTTGTACAGTAACATTCGCCTAATATGATTCCAACTAATGCCCTTTGTGTCCTTTAACTTTTCAATTGCTTCGTCTTTTAGTATTTTATTCAGGCGATGATATCGATTTGTGTTGGTTTTTACTAACATGTCCCATGTTGTCCTTATCAATGCCATATTGCCTTCCTTTTTGATGGGTATACCTGGCCTATCTCTAAACTTACTTAAGCCTAAGTGAAAGTTATTTATGAACAATATTAACATCGATATTAACATCAATTTTAAACTGTTGAAATTTACGCTTTTGTTCTTAATTTTGTTGTTAGTTTTTTGTCCTTACGTCTATCATTCTATATTTCAAATCTTCCCCAAAGATGGAATTTTCTTCTCTACCCCTCCTCCAAATCAAGGAGGGGAGACTCTTCCTTATGAGCAACACTGAACTTGTCTCATGTGGCTTTTTCCAATTAACCCTTTGGAGCTTACTTAAGTACTCCACTGCTTGCCAGTGATCCCGCACCCCGTGATAACACTGGCTATCACTACGGTTTACTGGTGACAATGTTATTACATTGAAGCCTCTCTCCGAATTCGTAGTACCTGAAAATAGACTAGATTCTTTATTAAAAAATTTGCTTGCATTAAAATTATATTTATTTCAAGAGATATGTTTGCTGACGTTTTTGCAGATGAATCAAACACATTTCTTAATTTGGTAAAAAAGGGTACTAGATTTAGCACATAACTTGGTTTGAATTTTAGGTTGCTTGAATTATCAACACGTTCCATATGTTTTGATTTTTTCTCAATCACTATGGATCTACGTTTTGATCTAATCTCCGAGTTACCTAATTTTTCAATGTTTCTTTTGAAGTAAAGATTCACTCCAAATTTGCCATCATGTTTTTTTGTGGTGGTATTACAAAAAATTATTTTGCATTCTTCCTCTTGGACATGCTCTATTTTACATGGACTATCAAATGAAGGATCTGAAAGATGAATATTACTTGGAGTTTTTAATATTTTTATAGGTTCTGAGGGAACATTTGAGACTATATTTTTTACAACAAATGATTCAAAATCTTTTTCAAAATGATCCATCAAGGATTTTATTTGCCGATTAATCCTCTCATTTACATTGGTTTTATTTTGTCCAATGCCTTCAATAACAAGTGACTCTTTGGTCGAACTAAGGTTAAGCTTATTTCTGAGTTCTTTTGTTATTAAATGCTCTTTTGAACCATTATCTAGTAAAGCTCGTGCTTTAACGACTTTCCCCTTACCCGCTTTAATACCAATAATGGCAGTGGTAGGGAGACAATATTTGTTGCTGGAGTCATCTACCTTGGATTTTACAATAACACTTTTTGCTTTTCTTTTTCCTTGTGTAGCATAAAGTTATGACTGCCATTATTACTCTTGCACTCCTTATCCGCTTCAAAATTATCCAGAAAGGATTTTAATTGCAGATTAATCCTCTCATTAACCTTGCTTTTATTTTGTACAATACCTTCAATAACAAGTGACTCTTTGGTAGAACTAAGGTTAAGCTTATTTCCGAGTTCTTTTGTTATTAAATGTACTTTTTGTGGTGATAACACCGAACCTTGTGATGCTTTCTGACTTAGAAATTTATCTATTGACTCTAGCTTTGGTATTTCCTTGGAATTCGTTAAGGAATTCTCATTGGACAAACTGAGAGTTGCTAAGACTTGTGTGCTTTCAGACATCTTTTCTTTAAACAACTGCGCACTAAAGGCAGTGTCAGTCACTACCGCTGCATCTAGGAGATTTTTGGAGTAGGTGTTTGCCAGAAATCTTTTATTTGCGTATCTTTCATTAAGTAGATTCCAGGCTACACCGAAATTTGTTGAAGTTAATGGCAACTTTGCAATACTACTTGCTGCTGAACCTTTTAATTTGGTTTTTAAGATATACATTTTATATGTATCAGGAAGATTTTTGGCAACTACTAATTGTTCGAATAATTCTTTGAACGTTTGCCACTTAGCATAGTCGCCAGAAAATTCAGGTATGTGTAGTTGTGGTAGAAGATATTGAGCACTCGAGTTTTGATTTTTGTTTTTTCTTGCTAACTCAAAGAATCTGTATTTTAGCTCGTTAAACTTTAGGATCAGTTCGTTTTTTTTAAACTGATCCAGAAATTCTAACACAACATCTTTCGTTCTTTCCAGAGTTTCCTCTGTGCTTTCCACAGAGATGGCGTTTAATCCGCAGTCCTCAATTTGCTTTTCTAAATCGATAAGTGAAAATTTAAGTCTGCGAACTAAACCAGGCTTGCTCTCTTTTGCCTTTATATTGTTGGAGTTTCCTAACTTAGTTATTAAGTTACTTACCCTTACGTACGCTGTTGTATACAGCATACTTACTTTCCCAGCAACGTCGTTTTTAACGTAATCACTAGTCTTCGATGCCTGGGCTTTTATTAGCTCTTGGTGAGAGCTGTTGAAAGTTTCCCACAATTCATCTAGACTGTCACGGAGCATTGAAATTTTTTCAATCCCATCACTCAATGTCACCGCCACGGCCTTGAAGTAATGGTTTTGAATGCTTTCTGCAAAAATTAATTGTTGCTCCATTTTTGTATTATATTATTTAAATTACTTTTTTGTTTTAAATAAAAGAAGGCACTCGCGATAAAATTTGTTACTTATTAATTTTTTATATCGCGTTTTTGCTCGCACTAGGGGTCACCAAAATGTTAAAATTAATAGCAACGTCGCCGGTTGATGGTACATATGAAACTCAACTCCAGTTTCCTGGAGTGCCTTTATTTATATCTTTTCTTAATCTAACATTCAACTTACATCTAACTATTGAACGTAGTACGCATTTACATGTGTACATGTGTATACATACATATATCTTAATCCTAAGTAAGCCCAACAACGTAGATGGCACATGTATGTGAAATCTGTCACTATGCGAAAATATGTTGTGGACTCAGGTGTGTCTTATCTAAGTGATAACCATACCTGAGTCCCATCATTATCGTCCTAGACGACCAACACAAAAGTGAGATAGGGGTCTCGCCTAATGTATATTGAGTAAATATGCATGGCGAGATCGTTATGTATGTACTAATTGTGTCCACATACATAAACACATACATGCGCGCATCCACATATGTTGGGATCCGTTCACAACTGTGAACACCCCCCAAAGGAAGTATATAATTTGCTTCAGCCGTTTTCGAGTTTTAGCGTGACGACTGAACACCATTTCATTTTCATAATATAGATATTATTTTACATAAAAATTTCCAAATAATATTGTGACATCGTCACATCTAGAGGAGCTGTATTAAAAATGCCAAACAAATTTTTAACTAAATTAGTATTTAAAAAAAAAAATTAAGAAATATGTTCGTCACTCGCGTTACAATTTTTAGCTTAGGCCCACTTGCACAAAATTCAGAGTTAAATTTATAAATACACAGTTAAGTAGCCCCGAGTTAATCTGTTATTTTTTTAACCCCAGCAATGTCTTGCAGAACAGCTTTTTGACACCGAGTTAGCTAACTTTGTGCACATGAGGGAATTCTTTTGTTTGGTTGTAAACACCGTCATTTTTTTCTGACACTTGCTTTGAATAAAAATAGAGAAACGGAAATTATTTGTCAAAAAAAAAAAAATATATAATCAGTGTAAGATTTTGAATAATTTTAAATTTTGTGAAATTTTTAACAGAAATTCGTCAAAAGCCGGTAAGTAGCAGAATTTTGTGCAACTTATTTTTTAGAATAGCTCTAATTACAGTAGTTATTAACGTTCGTTATATATTTCAGTGTAATTCGTACGACCCCTCGCCGGGCAAGGCCAGCTAAGGTCAAGAGTAGAGCGAGGGGAAACTGTATCGTCCTTCGCGGCAGAACCCCATACCGTGGTAAGATTGGAAACAGCAATCCATCCAAGTTATTCTCACCTGTTTTTCCATCTCAGTTGAGGTATCCCCTTCTTCTGTCCAGCTCGGATGTCGATAAGAAAATCTTCTGGACACACAGACCTGAGAAAAGTGTCAAACGGTCAGGCGTCATAGTGCATGTCTGTCTCAGCCCAGAAGTAATTTTATTGTTATCCGCCGGTGGAAGCAGAGGAAGAGAAAGACCACCACTCCGACGGAAGGACCAGATGGAGAACGAATTGCAATGTCGTGGTGTCCCAAAACCCCCCCAAAAAGTACCCAAAAAAAAAACTGAATAAAAATCATACATTTCATTATCGCTGTTAACGCAATGATTTTTATTTAAAATAACTATATCTATTCATGAGGAAGAAAGTCCTACAAAATGGTTTTCAATTAGAGCCTGCTGAGCCCGCTTTCCTGCCGAGACTCTATTGGAGTTGTCAAACGATTATTCATCTACAACATCCAATATCGGAGGGTACTCTGCATCGACAACTGGATCGGGATCATTTTGAAGCCGAGCAATATTGTGTAGAACAGAAGTTGCTATTATAATTCCTGGCACTCTGCATTTGAATGCCTCTGGACAAGATAGGAAATCTTTGTTTCCAAATCCCAAAAGTTCGCTCTATCGTATTTCTGCTTCTGATCTGAGACTCATTATATAGGGATTGAGCTGGCGTGCTTACAGTTCCCAGTGACGTCATCATAAATGTAGTTTGAGCGTATCCACTATCGCCAAGTAAACAATAATTTGTGTATGATCCCTGAAGGAAATGTCGACGCTGGTTGCAGATGTCCCAAATATGCGAATCGTGAGAGGATCCATGCCACCTTGCAACGACATCGTTAAAAGCACGTTTTCCAATATTTATACCTTTCATGAACATGAAATGGTATTATAACTTTGGTCCGATGTTTGTAAATATGAGAAGAAGAAGAGATAGACCCATCAATAAGTATACCGAAATGATCAGGATGACGAAATGAGTTGATTTAGCCATGTCCGTCTGTCCGTCTGTCTGTTTGAACGCAAACTAGTCCCTCAATTTTTGAGATATCTGGCTGAAATTTTGTATGTGGCCACCATTTTGTAATATAGGAATCATTTGTCGGAACTGACAAGATCGGACCAGTATAACATATAGCCTCCATACAACCGATTGTTCAGATATAAGGTTTTTTGGCCAAAACTTCCGCAATTAAAAAGTTAGGAACGTAAAATTTTGCAACTCGAGTAATTTCTATTTATGTAGTGTATATAGTGAAAATCGACGAGATCGGGCAAATGTAACATATAGCCCCGATACAACCGATTGTTCAAATATAAGAATTTTTGGCCAAAACTTCTGCAATTAAAAAGTTAGGAACGTAAAATTTTGCAACTCGAGTACTTTCTATTTATGTAGTGTATATAGTGAAAATGAACAAGATCGGGCAAATGTAACATATAGCCCCATACAACCGATTGTTCAGATATAAGGTTTTTTGGCCAAAACTTCTGCAATTAAAAAGTTAGGACCGTAAAATTTTGCAACTCGAGTACTTTCTGTTTATGTAGTGTATATAGTGAAAATCAACAAGATCGGGCAAATGTAACATATAGCCCCCATACAACCGATTGTTCAGATATAAGGTTTTTTGACCAAAACTTCTGCAATTAAAAAGTTAGGACCGTAAAATTTTGCAACTCGAGTACTTTCTGTTTATGTAGTGTATATAGTGAAAATCAACAAGATCGGGCAAATGTAACATATAGCCCCCATACAACCGATTGTTCAGATATAAGGTTTTTTGGCCAAAACTTCTGCAATTAAAAAGTTAGGACCGTAAAATTTTGCAACTCGAGTACTTTCTATTTATGTAGTGTATATAGTGAAAATCAACAAGATCGGGCAAATGTAACATATAGCCCCCATACAACCGATTGTTCAGATATAAGGTTTCTTGGCCAAAACTTCTGCAATTAAAAAGTTAGGAACGTAAAATTTTGCATCTCGAGTACTTTCTATTTATGTAGTGTATATAATGAAAATCAACAAGATCGGGCAAATGTAACATATAGCCCCATACAGCCGGTTGTTCCGATATAAGGTTTTTGGCCAATACTTCCGCATTTAAAAAGTTAGGAACGTAAAATATTGCACCTTTAGTACTTTCTACATATGTAATGTGTATAGTGTAAGTCAGTACAATTGAACACGTATAATATATAGCCTCCATACAATCGATTGTTCCGATAACTCGGATCCTATTATTTTGTAAGTTTTTTTAAATTATAACAAAGATGTGTAATGTGTATAGTAAATATCGAAATCGAACAGTGAAAATCGTGACGCTTATTCATGAAAGGTATATAGCCTTCGGCACAGCCGAAGACAGCTTTCCTTACTTGTTTTTTATTTAAAACTAGCTGACCCCGCAGGCGTTGCCCTGCGTAATATTGCCTTTGAAATCAAAATTTTTATAAGCGATAGTTTGTTTATCCGTTGAAATTTATTTTATTAGTTAGAAATATATTTATTTTTTAACAATATAAAAACTCATTCACTTTTTTATTCATTAACTGAAAGCTCAAAACAAATAATAATACAAATTTAAGATTTAATTCAACAGTGTCGGCAGTCTTTTAAAATTTTAGAAAATCTGTTAACACATGTAAAAATACTTGCTGGTTGGTTTGCGTTTGTGTCGATTTTGGCTACATTTCCCCTTAAGCCCTATTTACAGTTCTTTTTGAGCGTGAACATGCGTGAGCGTGAGCAATTTTCCTTTTGTGTAATATGTTGATTTTTTTTCTTTTTCCAAAAAAAATTGTGATGGTTGATAAATAACTAAAATATCTTTGATATTATTGCATTTAAAACTAAGTGAAAGTGTTAAATATGCTCTAAAACGGTTATTTTACAATCTGACTGTGAAACGTGTGCGAACGCAAAGTGACACAATGGTCTCGCATGTGAGTGTTGAATTTTGGCAATTACCACGCCAAATTCTTATTTTTTTCTACAATTTTTGGAGAATTGAACTCAGTTGACAGATGTGCGTGAACGTACAAAAGAATTGATTTGGAATTCTTTGCTTTGTGAAGGCAATAGAAAGTCTCCACTCGTTCACGGTCACGTTCACACAGAGGTGTACGGCAGTCTTTATTGGAGCACTCTGTGATAAACAATATTTTTAGTTTTGTTGTCAGGTGCGAGAACGATCAAAGCGGATGGTTTTCCTACACGGGAACATGCGACATACAGTTGACCGTGTGAAAAACATTCACTTTCCAGGTTCAGGCCACAAACACTGAATGATTGGCCCTGTGACTTATTTATTGTCATGGCAAATGCGAGACGAATCGGAAACTGGATTCGTTTAAACTCAAATGGCATATCGGCCGAGATCATTGGAATTCTCGGAATGAGAACTTCCTCACCTGTGAATTTCCCTTTTAGTACCCTTGCGTGAATGACATTGCCCATGAGTTTTGTGACTGCTAAACGGGTACCGTTACATAGTTTTGGTTGATTTAAGTTGCGAAGCATGATGACGACTGAGCCAACCTTAATTTGTAAATTGTGCGGTGGCAATCCAGGCACATCCAGTGAATTTAAAAACTCCGTTGTATAGTTCGTTGCTTCGTCTTCATTTGTTACATAATCGATAGATTTGAAGCAATGCAGATTGATCGCTTAGTAATGCAACTCGCATGTTGGTTGTCAGCTGCAGTTTCTTCACGTAAGGCCACAATGTCGAAGATTTGAGGCAAGCATTAATTTCATCGGCAGCGGTCGAGCGTGGTATTACTGGCAGTGTTTGTCGGAAATCGCCTGAGAGCAAAATCAATGCACCCCCGAAATGTCTTGCGTCATCACGCAGATCCTTCATGGTCCGATTCAGGGCTTCTAACGCATGTTTGTGTGACATGGTGCATTCGTCCCAAATAATAATTTTGCTCCTTGCTAAAACTTTGGCCATTGCTGATTGTTTCGCGATGTTACAGGTTGGTTCTGCCACCGCTTGAAGGTTTAATGGCAATTTTAATGCCGAATGAGCGGTTCGGCAACCTTCCAGCAGAGTAGCGGCTATTCCAGAAGAGGCCACTGCTACCACAATTTCCGATCTTGCACGAACTGTAGCCAAAATTAACGATATAAGGAATGTCTTGCCAGTACCACCAGGCGCATCAAGGAAAAATATGCCATCATTTCCATCATCAATTGCCTTCATCACCGTATCGTACACTTCTTTCTGTTGGGGATTCAACATAGGTACATTTGCTCTAACCAACTGGCTTAATGCATTTGTGTCGTATTCACGTTCACGATGCAATTCTCTTTCGAAAGCGTCGTTTATTTCACGATTTGGTGATGGCATTCCTAGCCTGACTAATAATTTGCCGCACATAAGGTAACACATATCCTCTACCAAAACCAAAGCCTGGTTGTGCATCTGTTCATTCATCTCAAGGTTGGGATTCATTGAATGGACTCGAGCACGATACAAAATGTCTTCTGACATGTCATCTTTGTATTTGTCCCACAACTCACGTGGATTCGACGGAAAACACGTGGAAATAATAATGGCAAACAATGTGCGTAACTGGATTGAAGATGCGGATATAGTTGCTTCGGCGATTGTCGTGTCCCAATGGACATCGTTTTCAAGCAAATTAAGCTCCTGGCATGCAGCACGAAATGTTGGCAATACTATACCATTTACAGTTCGAAGAGATTCAAATGATGTCGGCCGTCGAACATTCACCAACAATAGTCGCAAGTAAAAGCATTCATCATTATTCGGATGAACTGTATAAATGCGGCCAAGAGCTTCAGTAGTACGCACATCTGGTTGACCTGGTATTATATCGCCTTGTTTTCTACGTTGAAATTTCTTCGATGAAGAATTCCAAGTGTAATAACGCGGAATCTCCATGTAAAGTAGCGTACGTGCAAAGGGATCACTTTGGCAAATCGAGAAGAAACTGGTCAATGTTGTCGCTGGTGGGTTTTGAATACGTTGTGCGACATTTGCTGCATTAAAATTAACACTTTGGCCGTTTTCCAGATGTACTGCTAAATGTGTAACAGTTGGATAGCGTTCGTGAATGGGAAATGAGAATATACGCCAAATCGCCTCATTGCAACTAACGTATCGACCAACTTGATAGCGCGTGATTTCATCATTGCGATGTGAACCTTGCAGATCAAAAGCTGCCATGTCACTGCCTGTCGTGACATATTTACAAACGTACTTGATGGACTTCACCGAGTTGCAATACTCGACGTTACAATGCGCTTTGAATGATTTTGAAAGAAGAGGTGAATACGGAACAACCCAAGAGTTGTCTACCATGAAATCATTGCCTTTCACTTTCACTATGATTGTCCTACCGCCATCATCAGATGATCTACGCCGATACAGTGGATATCCATCATTGCCAGCGATGGTCTCATCGGTCAACTTCCGGGGATAACGCTTTGAACACTTTCCGTTGACCATGCACGGTGATTGTGGGTTAACGGCACCACACGGCCCATGGATCATGTTCGTTATTACAACATCATGCAGGTCTGGATCGGTTACGGGATCAGGGATCTCGGCACATATGATGTCATCAATTTGGTCAGGTTGCAATTTTTCGACTAACCAAATGAGAATGTGCGCATGCGGTAAGCCTCTTTTCTGCCATTCAATCGAATACAGCCAACATCGAGTATGCCCAAAGACACGATGTTTAACAATATAGTCCATCAGAGACCGAATTTTTTGCCTGAATACACGTGCGGTGATATCGTGGCGATCACTTGGTGTTTGACCAGGAAGCAGCAATTGAACAATTTCTGTCCATTTTGGGTTGCACGTGAAGGTGATGAACAGGTCTGGACGACCATAATGACGTACATATGTCATTGCATCTTGCGCAAATTCATGCATATGACGTGGGCTGCCAACGTACGTCGCCGGTAAAATGGTCAACCGACCGATATTATTTGCATTTCCTTCGGTGGAAATTGCATCCCGTAAATGAATGTACTCCTCCCTACGTAGGCTGCTTTGGTTTAAGCGTATATAAAGGAGACGCTCCGCTTCTATTTTGGCATACATATCGACGCAAAATTGCTGAAACAATCGGCGGAATCGAAGCAAATAGTTGTCGACATTTTGGCGAATCATTAAACGATACGCGTAAAAATTCATTGCGCTAACATTCTTGGTGGTTTCCTCGCCTAAAATAATATCAGTGATATTAATATTAGTTTCGGATTGATATGATAATTACTATAATATCGATTCTCACCGGTCAATGTATTTATCATCTTGATACCTATATAATATCCATCGTCTCCTTGCCAAAACATTAGTGGGTATTGCAGGGTATCGTATGAGCGATGTGTTTCGGCTATTCGTTTTAATTGCCCAGAGTCGCGACGTGTCAGCACAATGTCGCGGGACTCCAGATTTTCCCCTACTATCAAAATTGCAACCTCATCTATTGTTGGAGCGTTGAATTGACGTTCATGTGTTCCAGTCGGTCGTTTATCAGCTCTAATCACAACTTTATAGTCGTCAGTTGGCATTCGATCCAACGCAGTTTTGAATAACCGAACCAATGCATGATGTTCATGAAGTAGCTGCTGCAGATCTCCAAGAATTCCTCTTCTCATTGCAGGATTGATTATTTCACGCTGATCAAGTTGATTTTCCACACTGCCCATGAAATATATTTGTAGGAATTTATGTTGTGCATCTTCAAGTGGGAGTAATGCCCCAATTCGATGGTGAATTTGGCCTTGGATCTGTGGAGTCGATGAGGAAGTTATAATCAAATATTTTTATTTATTTAATCTACATTTTTTAACAATATTTTTAGTCTTTTATCACCTTGAACGTCGGATTGAATCCAGGTTCATCAATAATATCTGCTCCAAATGATGTCATTTGAAAGCATCCGTTATATTTCTGAATGGTTGATAGAAAATGACGTGATTCCAATGTTTCACCACGAAGTAGGGAATGCAATGGCTCTGGCGGCAGGGGTAATAGTGGTAATTTAACCTTGCCACTGAGACAGCATAACCCAGGTGTTTCTCCCGCGAACTTCAATGCACTGCAATGGCTACACAAAACCTCCATTCGGCCAATTTGAATGGAAGGATGCGAGCTGTAGTCAATTGTGCAATCGTAATGAAATGCTACTCTATCCAAATCAACATTTGAAGCACTTCTTCTTAATCGTTGATTTCGATTTCCACGCTCTTGCGTTGGTTGATATGCTCGACGATTTCTCATTGTTAGCTGAGCCGCCTCATTTACCGCCTGTCTTTCTCTTTGCGTTTGTGATGCACGATGTTGGGCTATACTAACGCGGCGCTCTTCTCTTATGATTTGTTGTTCGTTCGTATTTAATTGGTTGACGATATTCCGAAGTCTACTTGCATTGCGGGTTTGACGCGAAAGATTTGATCTTCTGACTCGCGGCATTTTGAAAGACACTGCTAAATGAACAAATGTCAAACCGTCACAAAATAAATATCTTTGATGGCAACTTACCGTTTGAAAATTCCACAACAAAAATAATTAACACAGTAAAATGAACCGAGAATTCAATTTAATTCGCAGAAAAATTAATTGCACACTCCGAAATTAAAACTTTGAATCACATAAATATTAATATTCACAATTTCCACTACACCTGACTCAATCAATTTTGTGAAATTTCACAAATAAACGTTTGAAAATAAGGTGCTCATTAAAATTGAATAACTGTCAAAAGCTGTCATAAGTTATTGCACACACCGCCATCTTCTGGAAATACAGGAACCTGGATTTTAAGTTACAGTACGTTCGCAAAGCAATTAGATCCACTTTCATACAAAGTATGTGGAACGTAAAGCGGTGCAAAATGTTAAAACATTTTGAACTTATAGGGCGGTCATCTGTCAATATGCGTGGGCAAATTTTATGTAAATCACCTCTTAATTTGTAAAAACTTCTTTCGTGGTGAAGTGGCATTGTATTGAATTTTGTGAGAGTGTGATACATATATCTTTCGAGTCACCCGTCACAACGTAACGCAAGAACGCTTTATATAAAATAACAAAAATTCGTACCATACAAAATGTATGGGAAAAATTTTAATTTTTTTTTTGGGAATTTTTCGGGAATTTTTTTGGATATTCTCCTATTCTGGCCAAAGAGCAATCTGAATTGGTGTCCATCATCCAAATCGGTGCAGGCGTTCTTGAGTTATAAGTGTTTGAACTAACATCACTTTCTTTTATATATATAGATGTAAATAAAAAATTTATTTTGACAGATGAACGAAGGGCTATCAAGTTAACCCTTCAACATTTCCGGGTTAAAAATTTAACAATTTAACTATGGTTTAACAGCTAACCTTTTCCATTGCAAGACAAATTATCAGTTTAACCGCTCGCCGGAGGTTAACTCTGAGTCAAAAAGATAACTAGGCGTTGTGCAAGTGGGCCTTATTGTTTTTGGAGCATTTTTCAAATCTTAAACTCTGCGAAATTGCTTCCTTGAACTAATTTTTTCAATGGGACTTTGTTAAGAATTGATGTAAGTGTAACATGGACAAAAATTTTAAAGCCTACCTTAATTATCTATATATGTATATAAAAATGAAATGGTGCTCAGTCGTCACGCTAAAATTCGAAAACGGCTGGGGGTTTGTTTGTTATTACCACGCGCAGGTCATGTACTAAAATCAGAACAAAATATTATGGGAGCGTGGCACCTCCAATACAAACTTTTTTCTTCAAGGTGAATATCTCTAAAAGGGTTTAAGGAAGGGACCTGGAAATAGGTACAGAGCTAAAGGATAACAACACCATTCTCACCCATAAAACTGGGGGTTAACCAAAAAGGGGGCGTGGCACCTCCCATACGAATGAATTACTTCATAGTCCATATCTCCGGAAGTATTCATATTAGACCACTGAAATTTGGTAAGGGTTATATAAGATCGATTCCTACCACCTTCAAAAAAAAACTGGGGATAACAAAAAAGTGGGCGTGGCACCTCCCATACGAATGAAATACTTCACAGTCCATACCTCTGGAAGTATTTAGGTTAGACCACTGAAATTTGGCAAGGGGTTTTAAGAGATCGATTCCCACCACCTCCAAAAAAAAGTGGGGATAACGAAAGGGCGGGCGTGGCACCTCATATACAAATGAAATACTTCACCGTCGATATCTCTGGAAGTATTCATGTTAGACCACTGAAATTTGGTAAGGGGTTATATAAGATCGACCCCTACCACCTTCAAAAAAACTGGGGATAACGAAAAAGGGGACGTTGCACCTCCCATACGAATGAAATACTTCATAGTCCATATCTCTGGAAGTATTTAGGTTAGACCACTGAAATTTGCTAAGGGGTTATAGTTTGGCGGCCGCCGTGGTGTAGCGGTTAAGTGTTCGGCCTTCTACACCAAGTCGTGGCGGTTCGATGCCCGGCAAAAGTAACATCAAAAATTATTTAGAAAAAGAATTTATCTAAACGGGGTCGCCCCTCGGCAGTAGTTTGGGAAACTCTCCGGGTGTATTTCTGCCATGAGAAGCTTCTCCGCAAAAAATTCATTTGCTTTGCAAGTGCCGTTCGGAGTCGGCAAAAAACTGTAGGTCTCGCCAACTTGTAGGAAAACTCAAAAGCAACACACCACTCTGCTTTGCAAGTGCCGTTCGGAGTCGGCAAAAAACTGTAGGTCCCGCCAACTTGTAGGAAAACTCAAAAGCAACACACCACTTTGCTTTGCAAGTGCCGTTCGGAGTCGGCAAAAAACTGTAGGTCCCGCCAACTTGTAGGAAAACTCAAAAGCAACACACCGCAAGTTGGAAAGAGAAGCTCGGCTAAAAATCTCGTTAGAGGTTATGATTACCTGTTGGTATATCGCCGCCATTAGTTCTTTTTTTTTATTAGTTATATGAGATCGATCTCTACTTACTTACTTACTTAAAATAGCCTTTAACCGCCTAGGCGATTTTGGCCGTCCAATCGATCGATCGATCTCTACAACCTCCGAAAAAAACAGGGGTAATGAAAAAGGGGGAGGGAAGGGGAGTGTATTGGGGTGTGGTTGCTGTGTGACCTTGCCCAGTCCCGTCTTTTGCGTCCTCGTTCGTACACTCTGGGCGACGTGAGCTATCTAGGATCGCGGAAGAAAGAGAGGGTGCCCCGATGGGGCCACTCTGACATACTTGGTTTAAGGGCTCACCGAGGTCTTTTGTGCAGCGTCTGTTCACAATGAGGTGCGGCTGCAAGCGGGCGTCTGTCTTGAAGCAAGCGGCTCGCTATATAAATGTGTAAATATTCTCAAACAAAAAAAAAACCCCTAAACGGGTTGTGCGCTGGGTTTGGGACCCGCCACGTAAAAAACCTAATTCCAATGAAAATAAAAAGTACAAAGCCTCGGATGAGAACCCCCTTTAATGTTGACGACCCGGCAAAACGAATTATGGACTACGAGAAGGATATTAGGGCATGTACGTGGAATGTCCGGACTCTTTCTAGGGAGCGTACCGCTGCCCGACTGGTTGATGTCCTCGCGAACGCAAAGGCTGACATCACCGCCCTGCAGGAAATGCGATGGACGGGGCAAGGAAAGACGACCATCGGTCCTTGTGACGTATACTACAGTGGCCAGACACGCGGCAAAGCGCGTGGTGTAGGATTTGTGGTGGGAAAGAGACTTCGCGCCATGTACTAGCGTTCACTCCTGTGGACGAGCGTCTCGCTGCGATCCGCATCAAGGCGAGGTTTTTCAACATAACATTTATCTGCGCCTATGCGTCGACTGAGGAGACGGACGACGCCGAGAAGGACTCCTTCTACGATAAACTTGAACAAGCCTATGATCGCTGCCCCCTGCATGATATCAACATCGTGCTCGGCGACTTTAATGCCAAGGTGAGCAAGGAAGGAGTCTTTGGTCCTGCAGTTGGAAAATTCAGTCTCCACGATATAACATCTCCGAACGGCACTAGGTTGATTGACTTCGCCGCTTCCCGAAATATGGTCACCAGTAGTACTAGGTTCCAGCATAAGCGAATACACCAAGCCACCTGGCTGTCCCCTGAACAAATAACAAGAAACCAGATTGATCATGTCATGATCGACGGCAGACACAGCTCCACCGTTCTAGACGTGCGTACCCTACGCGGTCCCAATATCGACTTGGACCATTATCTTGTTGCAACCAAGATACGCACACGCCTCTGTGCAGCGAAGAAAGTACGCACAGCAACGGAAAGAAAGTTTGACGTCGAGAAGTTGCGCGTGACACAGACAGCTGATAATTTCTCCGCTCGACTTTCACACCTGCTATCGGAGAGCAATCCTCGACCTAACGATGTAACCGAGCAATGGAAGCATATCTCTCACTCATTACGTACCGCCGCTGAAGCCACTATAGGGTTTCAGCGAGCCCGCAAGAATAACTACTGGTACGATGAGGAATGCACCACAGCCTCGGACAAAAAGAACGCTGCCTACAAGGAGACGTTGCGAACGGGCGCAACCCACGGTGTATGGCAACAATATCGTGAGGCAAAGAAGGAAGAGAGACGCCTTTTCAGAAAAAAGAAAAGTGAGGCCGAAAGGCGTGAGTGTGAGGAGCTTGAGATGCTGGCTGACAGGAATGATGCCCGAAAATTCTATGAAAAGATCCGGCGGATGACGGAAGGTTCTAAGACCGGGGCAAGCTCCTGTAAGGACAATAATGGCGACCTGGTAACCGACGTACAAAGTGTACTTAAATTATGGAGGGAGCACTTCTCCTCACTGCTGAATTGCGAGGGAGACGTCGAACCCGATACCCTAATCCCTGACGATGGAAAAGTCGTCCCACCACCTGACTATGATGAAGTGAGGATAGCTATATCCCGGCTCAAAAACAACAAAGCGCCTGGGAAAGACGGACTACCCGCCGAGCTGTTCAAACACGGAGGCGAAGAGCTGGTAAAAAGCATGCATCAGCTCTTATGCAGAATATGGTCAGACGAATGCATGCCTCCGGATTGGAATTTAAGTGTGCTTCGCCCAATCCACAAGAAAGGCGATCCCGCTAACCGCACCAACTACCTCGGAATCAGTCTTCTTAATATCGCATATAAGGTTCTTTCTAGCGTGTTGTGTGAAAGGCTGAAGCCCACCGTAGACAAACTGATTGGACCTTATCAGTGTGGCTTTAGACCTGGTAAGTCTACCATCGACCAGATTTTCACGATACGCCAAATCCTGGAGAAGACCCATGATAAAAGAATCGACACACACCATCTCTTTGTCGATTTCAAAGCCGCTTTTGCAGCGCAAAAAGGAGTTGCCTGTATGCCGCCATGTCTGAATTTGACTTCCCTGCAAAGCTTATACGGCTTTGCCAAATGACGTTGAGCACTACCAACAGCTCCGTCGGAATCGGGAAGGACCTCTCTGAACCATTTGAAACCAAACGAGACTGCCTTTCGTGCGATTTCTTCAATCTGATGCTGGAGAAGATAATTCGAGCAGCAGAGCTAAACCGCAATGGTACAATCTTTTACAAGAGCGTGCAATTCCTGGCGTATGCCGATGATATTGATATCATTGGCCTCAACAACAGCGCCGTAAGCGCTGCCTTCTCTGGACTGGATAAGGAAGCGAAAAAAGTGGGCCTTGCCGTGAGCGAGGACAAGACGAAGTATTTGCTGTCATCAAAGAAAGAATCGGCGCACCTGCGCCTTGGCAGCCATGTCACTGTTGATAGTTACAAATTTGAAACTGTGAGGGACTTCGTCTATTTGGGAACCAGTATCAACACCGAAAATAATATCAGTCTAGAAATCCAGCGGAGAATCACTCTTGCCAACATGTGCTACTTTGGACTGAGTAGGCTTTTGAGAAGTAAAGTCCTCTCTCGAAGAACAAAGATCACGCTCTATAAGTCTCTCATCATACCTGTCCTGATGTATGGCTCAGATTCATGGACAATGTCAAGAGAAGATGAGATGGCCCTTGGAGTATATGAGAGAAAAGTTCTCCGGAAGATGTATGGTCCTTCCCGTGATGCCAACGGCGAGTATCGAAGGAAATTTAACGATGAGCTGTACGAGCTCTACGCATATCTGACCATAGTCCAGCGAATTAAAGCCCAAAGACTCCGCTGGGTCATGTTATGCGAATGGACAAAGAAGCTCCAGAATAGAAGGTTTTCCTATCGTCGCCTGAATTCGGCAGCAGAGGAAGAGGGAGGCTTCGACTGAGATGGAAACAACAGGTGGAGGATGACTTGAACTCCCTTGGGGTTTCCAATTGGCATCAGTTATCGCTAAAAAGGAATGACTGGCGTGCTTTGATATGCAATGGCCAAAATGGCGGTTAAGCGCCAATAAATGATGAATGAAAAAGAGGGCGTGAAATACTTTATAGTCCATATCTCTGGAAGTATTTAGGTTGGACCACTGAAATTTTGTGAGGAGTTATATAAGATCAATCCCTGCCACCTCCAAACTGGGGATCACGAAAAATAGGGCGTGGTTCCTTCTATACGAAGGAGATAGGGATATGGATTAAAATAGATATAGGGATCGAGTTAGAGAAACATGCAGGGAAATAAATTTGTGGCAGGACAACGTCTGCCAGGTCAGCTAGTTTTAAAATATATTAAAAAAAAGCTCCGTCACTCGCGTTACTTCTGAATCATACCAAAGTAAATTTTTGAAAGTCGATTCTAAAGTGAGGGATCGGTTTATATATGATTTATTGGGTCTGGGATGCCTGTTTATTGCTACTTTTTATTATATACACTGAGAGAAATGCATTGAATGTTGTGACAATATCACTATTGATAGCGACGAGTTTGATGCAATATTCATTCAGAATGAGCGAGTTATCAAGTATTATTTGCTCCCAATAAAAAGTAAAATGGCTTGCCAACCATTTCGATATGATGTACTATTTTTTATATTTATGGATAGAATACTAATATATTTGAACGGCATGTCAATATCCGTGGTCGACATATAGAAATTCATATCACGACCACGGATATTGACATGCCGTTCAAATATATTAGTATTCTATCCATAAATATAAAAAATAGTACATCATATCCTCTGCTTCCACCGGCGGATAACAATAAAATTACTTCTGGGCTGAGACAGACATGCACTATGACGCCTGACCGTTTGACACTTTTCTCAGGTCTGTGTGTCCAGAAGATTTTCTTATCGACATCCGAGCTGGACAGAAGAAGGAGATGCCTCAACTGAGATGGAAAAACAGGTGAGAATAACTTGGATGGATTGCTGTTTCCAATCTTACCACGGTATGGGGTTCTGCCGCGAAGGACGATACAGTTTCCCCTCGCTCTACTCTTGACCTTAGCTGGCCTTGCCCGGCGAGGGGTCGTACGAATTACACTGAAATGTATAAAGAACGTTAATAACTACTGTAATTAGAGCTATTCTAAAAAATAAGTTGCACAAAATGCTGCTACTTACCGGCTTTTGACGAATCTCTGATAAAAATTTCACAAAATTTAAACTTATTCAAAATCTTACACCGATTATATTTTTTTTTGACAAATAATTTCCGTTTCTCTATTTTTATTCAAAGCAAGTGTCAGAAAAAAATGACGGTGTTTACAACCAAACACAAGAATTCCCTCATGTGCACAAAGTTAGCTAACTCGATGAAGCAAATTATATACTTCCTTTGGGGGGTTTGTTTGTTATTACCACACAGGTCATGTATTAAAGTCAAAGCAAAATATTAGGGGGGCGTGGTACCTCCCATACAATCTTATTAATCAATCATTCTGTCATATCGTAATTTTGGCTTTGTTGCTATGTATGTTTATTTTTCGGTGACGTAGTGTCATATCGTATTTTGGTTGGGGTCCTTGGTACACACTAGCGCGACAGTGTCGTTGTGTTTTCGATGACTGTAGCGTCATATCGTAATTTTGGTTGTGGTCCTTGGTATTTTTTTGTTTATCGTTGACAGAGAGTGCTGCAAATCAAAAATTCTTTAGCCGCATTCTTCTGGTAGTGAACCGTTGATATACCCCTTTCACATTATTCAAGTCTTGAATTCAATTCTGCCGCGACATAGGCGAAGGTGAGAAGCGAGGGGAAGAGTACACTTGAAAGCGTACCGTCAACTCGTTTCAATTTTTCTTGCTATCTCTTTCACTCCTCCTTGTACCCCCATATTTTGTTTCATAATTGCTTTCAAGAAAAATTGACAAGTGTAGACACGAATAGAAAACACAAAAGAGAACGCCAGCAGAGTTGAAAGCAATACTTGACAAATGTAAAACCGGAGATAGATAAAAAATGTTACATGTAAATACAACAATAACAACTTAAGACACACAGAAGTCTGGTTCACGCTGTGTTGAATTGGTTTTTGGCGTAGCTGCGTTTAATGAGCCAGTTTCACACTAAACGCATTAAAAATTAAAATGTTAAGAAGTTGCGTCGTTTATTTATTTTTTTTACGTATTACTGCGTTTAATGAGCCAGTTTCATACTAAACGCATTAAAAATTAAAATGCTAAGAAGTTGCGTCGTTTTTTTATTTTTTTTTACGTATTACTATCTTGAATACATATGTATATCTTTTTTAATAATCAAAAAAAAAAAGCATTGTAGCCTTAAACTTGATTTAATGAAATTTGGTATCAAACAAAAATTCGTTGGGTATTTTTGTTTTAATAATATGTATACCATGGATCTACGTGAAAGCGAACCCGGACTGTTCCCGTGAGATATCAGCGTAAGCCGGAGCGATATCTTCGAGAAGAATGCGGTTTTTATTTCAAAGCATTTCAGGGTATAAAATACGATCTTTTTACAATTTTCACTTGCCAATTTTAAAGACGAACACACATTAAGTTTGAAGTTTTGCTTCGGTGTTACTCTTCGTGTTGCAATCGAACATGCAAAATTTAATGCGCCTTGGTTTATTGATATTTGTCGTCCCTGCTATTTTTTGTTTATTTATCGTTGACAGAGAGTGCTGTTAAAGAAAAATTCTTTATTTCATAGCTTTTCAGGGTAAAAATGCGAATATTTTGCAATTTTCCATTGTCAATTTTGGGGAGAAGAACACACATTAAGTTTGAAGTTTTGCTTTGGTGTTATTCTTCGTGTTGCAATCGAATATGCAAAATTTAATGCGTCTTGGTTTATTGTGATATATCTATATATATATAAAATAGCTTACCCAGCAGACGTTGTCCTGCCACAAATTTATTTCCCCGCATGTTTCTCTAACCCGATCCCTATATCTATTTTAATCCATATGATCTTGTATAACTCCTCACGAAATTTCAGTGGTCTAACCTAAATACTTCCAGGGATATGGACTATGAAATGTTTCATCGTTTGGGAGGTGCCACGCCCCCTTTTTCTTTATCTCCAGTTTTTTGGAGATGATAGGGATTAATCTTATTTAACTCCTCATGTAATTTCAGTGGTCTAACCTAAATACTTCCCGAGATTTGGACTATGAAGTATTTCATTCATATGGGAGGTGCCACGCCCCCTTTTTAGTTACCCCCAGTTTTTTTTGGATGTGGTAGGGATCGATCTCATATAACCCTAATACTTCCAGAGATATGGACTATGAAGTATTTCATTCGTATGGGAGGTGCTACGGCCCCTTTTTCGTTATCACCAGTTTTTTGGAAGTGGTAGGGATCGATCCCATATAACCCTTACCAAATTTCAGTGGTCTAACATGAATACTTCCAGAGATATCGACTATGAAGTATTTCATTTGTATGGGAGGTGCCACGCCCCCTTTGCGTTAATCCCAGTTTGTTTCAAGGTAGTGGGAATCGATCTCATACAACTCCTTGCCAAATTTCACTGGTCTAACCCAACTACTTCCAGAGACATGGACTATGAAGTATTTTATTCGTATGGGAGGTGCCACGCCCCATTTTGGTTAACCCCCAGTTTTATGGGTGAGAATGGTGTTGTTATCCTATAGCCCTGTACCAATTTTCAGGTCCCTACCTTAAACACTTTTAGAGACATTCACCTTGAAGGAAAAAGTTTTTATTTTGTGTAATAACAAAAAAACTCCCCAAAGGAAGTATAAGATTTGGTTCAGCCGTTTTCGAGTTTTAGCGTGACGACTGAACACCATTTCGTTTTTATATATATAGATATGAGCGTTTCATCACTGGGCTCGGTTGACTTATCACGCTATGTCACAAGGGGAACGCCTCAGGGTGGTGTTCTCTCCCCGCTTCTATGGAACCTCACTGTCAACTCGATGCTGCGAGACACAAGCTGGGGGGGGGGGGGGGGGGGCGGGAAGGTAGTGGCATATGCAGATGACTTAGCTATAGTATATAGGGGCAAATTCCCACAAACCCTGTGCGACTTGATGCAAGTAGCACTGGGAGAGGTTTCCTCATGGTGCTCGCGCTGCGGACTGAGCATCAACCCGGGAAAAGTAGAACTGGTCCTTTTCACCAACCGCTATAAGATACCACCGCCAATACTACCAAAACTGAATAACGTGCACCTGAACTTGGCTGGCAAAGCCAAGTTCTTGGGCACAGTTCTGGATAGGAAACTAACCTGGAAGGAGAATGTTCTTCAGCGCCAGAAGAAAGCATGTATTGCACTCTACACGTGCAAAAGAGCCATTGGAAAGAAATGGGGGCTCAGCCCCAAAATATGCAAATGGATCTACACTGCAATCATTCGACCAATCATGCTCTATGGAGTTGTGGTATGGTGGCTTGCGATGAGCAAGGCAACAAACCTTAACCTGCTAGGTAAAGTGCACAGATCTTGCATGATCTGTATAAGCGGTGCGTTAAGAACAACGCCCAATGAAGCCGTCCAGGCCATTCTTGGCATTTTGCCACTCGATCTGGAAGGGCACCGAGTAGCAGCAGCATCGGCTCTGCGTCTAAGGGAAACGTCCGGCTGGGTCGCAAGCACTACTGGACACGCCTGTATTTTGGGATCCTATAGCTTTCTTCCGCTGAGCACAGATCGCTGTGCGACCACAACAGTCGGAGATAGCGGTTTTCAAATCAACATTCCCAGCTGGGAAGAATGGGAGAGCACGGATCGGAGTCCCGTCACTCATTGCGGCACTTCCATTTATACTGATGGCTCGAAGTTAGACGGCAGAGTTGGGGGAGGGGTTTACTCAAAGGATCTGAACCTTGAGCTCTCCTTCAGACTACCTGATCACTGCAGTGTCTTCCAGGCTGAAGTTTCAGCAATCATGGACGCCGTGGCTTGGATAGGCCAAAACACTATCAGACAGGACATTTTTATATTCAGCGACAGCCAGGCGGCCATCAAATCCCTTGGCTCTTACTCGTTCAACTCTGAACTGACGCTCAACTGTCGTCGATCTCTACAAGATACGGCCCAACAGAATCGCGTTAACCTCATATGGGTCCCGGGGCATAGGGACATTGAGGGAAATTGTTGGGCAGACGAACTTGCGAGGCAGGGCACGACCAAGCAGGTTCTTCGCGATAAAGAGCGCTTAGGTATGCCGTTTGCCACATGCAAGCTTATGCTGAAGGAGTACACACTCCGCCAAGCCAACGAAAGATGGCTGCAATCTCCAGGATGCCGGATATCCAAAGAAACCTGGCCGAAATGGGATCATAAAAGATCAAGACAAATTTATGCCCTAACGAGAAGAGAAATCTCCATATTAATAGGCGTATTAACTGGGCACTGCCTCATTGGTAGGCACGCAGAAAGACTTCGTGTGCCCTACCGACGATGCTGTAGGAGTTGTAAGGATGATGATGAGGAGGAAACGGTGGAGCACCTCATCTGAAACTGTCCGGCTTTAAGTGGCGCGAGAATGCGCTTTTTGGGAGTTCCCTTCCTGGTCAGCCTACGCCAGGTCACGGAGCTGGACATAAAGGACCTTATGGCCTTCATCAAGTCATCTAAATGGTTCGAGGAGGAGTAACGGTGTCGGTATAGGAAAGTCAGTCCCGGGATTCTGCTATGTGGAGAATTCCGTTAATACCGGAATTTTCCATATGGCAGGGTCCCGGAACTGACTTTGCTAGTGTTGGTGGTATCACAACGGGCCTTTTAATACTGGCTTAGGTGTGCCTCTGTGGCGGCCACTTGAACCTAACCTATATAGATATTAGGGATTTCAATTTCCGGGATTTCTAGCCTCTTGGGATTTTCAGGATTCGAAGGTTCAATCACGGGATTGTCCCGAATTTTTTTTTTGTGCTAAAAGTAGCACCCCATATCTATGTAATAAAGTAGACTTAATTATAGTAATTCATTTAAGTATGTATGTATGTATTTATTACGAAAGTCATTTTTAGTAACATTATATTTGTAACTCGAAGTTACTATTCAGGCACTTGAAACATAAGTTGTTTGTACTACTGGTAAACATAGCCAAATATACCTACGTACATATTTGATTAACAACGACTTACATTTGTAAGAACAAAAAAAATTTACATTAAATTTGTAAATAAAATATATGTATTCAGATATTTGGTACAATTTTTTTATACCGACAATTCAGGTATGCATAGTAATAATAAAAATTTCATTGTAGATAAAAATAAAAAGGTATGCCATTGGACTTAGAGAAAAATTCCTTTTTCTGAAGTTTAAAGTGTGATCTTATAGAAATTGTTGCGATCATAGTATCATCTCTTAACCTGGACCTGAATTTGTGGCATATATAAATACAAGATAACTTAAATATATTTAAAAATTTATTTTCGGGGTACCCGGGATTTAGGTCTAGTAATCCCGGTATTTTTGGGACTTAAAAATCAACGGGATCCCGGGATCCCTAATACATATATGGAATCCTAATAGATATATAACAATAAACCAAGACGCATTAATTTTTGCATGTTCGATTGCAAGACGAAGAGTAACACCAAAGCAAAACTTCAAACTTAATGTGTGTTCGTCTCCCACAATTGACAATGGAAAATTGCAAAAAAAATTTTTTACCCTGAAAAGCTTTGAAATAAAGAATTTTTCATTTGCAGCACTCTCTGTCAACGATAAATAAACAAATAAATAGCAATGACCACAAATATCAATAAACCAAGGCGCATTAAATTTTGCATGTTCGATTGCAACAGGAAGAGTAAAACCAAAGCAAAACTTCAAACTTAATGTGTGTTCGTCTCTAAAAATTGACAATGGGAAATTGCAAAAAATTTGCATTTTGTAACCTGAAAAGCTTTGAAAAAAAGAATTTTTCATTTGCAGCACTCTCTGTCAACGATAAATAAACAAAAAAAATAGAAAGGACCACAAATATCAATAAACCAAGGCGCATTAAATTTTGCATGTTCGATTGTAACACGAAGAGTAACACCAAAGCAAAACTTCAAACTTAATGTGTGTTCGTCTCCCAAAATTGACAATGGAAAATTGCAAAAAATTCGCATTTTTTACCCCGAAAAGCTTTGAAATAAAAGCCGCATTCTTCTGGAAGATATCGCTCTGGCTTACGCTCATTTCTCACGGAAACAGTCCGGGTCACTATAAGAATTCGCCAATAGATGTCGGTGCGCTTTCACGCTCTGCAACCTGAGATAGCTCTCAGACCGGAACCCCTCCTCCTGAAGCGATATGTCAGTCTCGAGACTAGCGACTCTTAACTCGTCCATGTTGACTCTGCTTAGCGCATCCGGAACCACATTCTTCGCGCCCTTGCGATGCTCGATGTAGACATCAAAAGCTTGTAGCTTGATGCTCCACCGTGCCAAGCGTCCCGCCAGATCCCTTTGGTTCATGAGCCACTTGAGGCTCATATGATCGGTGATTATGGTAAACCGTGTACTATCGATGTATGGTCGGAACTTCTCAACGCTTTTCACGGCCGCTAGGCACTCCAGCTCGGTGATTGTATAATTTCTCTGAGCCGAGTTCAACTTCTGAGACATGTACGATACCGGTCTCTCGTTTCCCTCGTCATCGAGCTGAAACAGTACCCCCCTATGCCTGTAGGATGCATCCTACTGCACGTAAAAATGCTTAGCGAAATCCGGATTGACGAGTACCTTCGAGGAAGCCAGATCATTTTTCAGCCGCTCGAACGCCGATTCAGCTTCTGGGGTCATACAGAATTCCTTTCTCTTTTTCAGACAGTCGGTAAGTGGAGCAGTGACCGCCGCGTAGTTGGGTATGAAACGCCTGTACCATCCCGTTAGGCCGAGAAATCGCCGGAGCTGCCTGACCGTTTTCGGCAGAGGGAACTCCATCATGGCTTGCACCTTCGCCGGATCTGTCCGCAACTCCGCTTGTCCGATGATAAATCCCAGATATCGCACCTCCTTCTGACAGAACTTCGATTTCTGCAGATTTATTGTCAATCCCGCTTTGGATAGACACTCCGCGATTTGCGCAAGGTGTTGCAAGTGGGTGTCGAAATCCGGCGAACAGACCAGCAAGTCATCAATGTAGACGAATACGTTTTCCCTCAGCCTAGACGGTATCACCTTATCCATCAGGCGACACAGTCTCTGGCTTGCATTGCACAAACCGAAGGGCATGACCTTAAAATGGTACAATGGTCGTCCAGGGACTGTGAACGCCGTCTTCTCCCGCGATTTCTCCTCCAACGGGATTTGCCAGAAGGCATCCTTAAGTTCGATTCCGGTAATGAAAAACGTATCACGCAACCGACTCAGAATTCCTTCTACGTGTTGCGTCGGGTACGCATCCTTTTTTGTGCGTTCATTCAACTTCCGCATGTCCACGCACAGTCTGTGCTTGCCGGGTTTCTGAACCAACACAATTGGTGAGCTCCAGGCACTGTCGCTCTCCTCGATGACGCCTAGATCCAGCATGCGGTCAATCTCCATATAAGCGCACCGCAAACCTAGTTCTGCTGATGACGGGAACAAGGACTTAACGCTCTGCAATCTCGACAACTGTTTAGGACTAAGATCGATCGTACCGGAAGTGTCTAGAGTGATTTCTGACACAGTAGCTGGCAATAGATTGAACGCCTCCCAAAAGTCTATACCAAGATACAAATCCTGCTTTAGACTGGGGACAAGGTATAAGTCTAGCCGCGCCACGCTACTTCCACATTGATCCTACCTATAACCGCTTGTCCCTTTCCGACCGCCGTATTCAGCTCCTCGTCAATCCAGAAAATCGTCCTTTTATCATATAGACCTACAGCTGAACCCCCCAAGCAGCTGACTGACGCTCCGCTGTCCAATAATCCCTTCATAGACGTTCCATCTACCAACACTTCGGCATTACGTCCTCGTGCTTTCCTTCCCTGGCGTTCCGTTATGCAAGCCATCCCAAATATTCGCTTCCTTATGTCCATGTACTCCTTTTGTCTCTCCTCCAGTGTTTTGTAGGTCGTTTCCCGTGCCCAGGGAACGCGATCCTCGTTTCTTAAAATTGTGATACTTCTTTCTTTCTTTCCGGGAGTGCGGCTTCCTGGCGAGCTATCCCGGGGTTGCTGCCACGGACGAGGTTTTCCTGCCTACACTTATCGCATACTATGACCAATTGTTTTCTAGTTTAACTAACTAATTAGTTTGAATATGATTGTAAATGTGTGTGTGATACCTCTTTTGTCGGGGTGACGCTGGGTCTAGTCCGTCTCCCTTGTTTGTCCTCCTTCCTATCGCTCTCTCCACTACCAACTGGGCTTGACCCTCACCCAGATGGGCTGGAGGAACGTTCACCGTTCCGTGGGACATTTATCTGGAGCTACCTCATATACCCCGGCATAAAACTTCCGCCGTATAGTAGCCACCCCAGTAAACATCCACCGCCGAACTCCCTTCCAAAACGCCTCATGGATATCGTCCCAACAGATTCCGATTATCAGTGGCCGTTCCTACTACTTTGTCATTTGCTCCAGCGCACAATCAACGTAGCTATTTAAACCGCCAGTTGAGCTGCGCTGAGCGTAACCCGTCTCCTAGTGTAACTGTCCCGCGACTCCTACCGTGTCTCGCGAAGCCCTCCCGAATGTATTAATTATTTAATATTGATTTGTGATTGTCTCTTATCGGGCCATTCACGTTGGGCGCCATTTCTATATGTTACCTCCCTATCGAAGCGTGCACGACACCGCTGTTTGAAGATGCCGGATGATGACCTGGGTACGCTTGTTGCGGCTAAGCTCGCCGGATCGGGGTGGGTTTCTGGAATCACCCTTGATGTTAACTGTGATGTGCCGCGCCAACATAAAGAAAATATCGTACCCCTATGGTTTACTGTAACTACCACCATTCGCGATTGACACGACCTGAGTCGCCCCCATACTTACTTCCTCCCGGGCTCACTCCCCTTGGGTCCGAGCATCACCCGAAAACAAGATATCACACACATCAATTTCTATTTAGCAATT